>VWZG01007614.1:320919-450343 GCA_013396735.1 Grallaria varia
TTTTTTTGTTTTTTTTTTTTTTTTTGTTGTTTTTTTTTTGGTTTTTTTTTTTTTTACACAAAGAACCAACTTGGTACCCAAACCAAGGCTTTTAGAGCCATCCAGTAAAGTTTCCCTGGTGAACAGCACTATTGATTTTACTTAAGAACTTATCTGTAACACTTATTTATGGATTAGCAAACTACACTGATGCCCAATCCTGAATGCTGTTCCATGCAAATGGACTCAAATACTCCTATTACCTTAAACTGGGCTCCACACAAGAGCTGCAAAGCTCAGGTTCCTAAGCTGAACCCAAGATTCTGCATTAAAAGCTCATATTTTTGCTTGTTGGGTGGTTGATGTGTTGTGGTTTTTTTTATTCTAAAAGGGCACCAAAAAAAAAAAAAGGTGAATAAACATTTTGTAATGAGCCAGCTATTACAGCCAAATAAACTCAATCATCAGACTACCAACAAGCCACTCCAGGTGCAGAGGCTTGGCCATTCTGTCAGCACAACTAAAATCCTCATGTCTGGTCCAACAGTAATTTTAGAAAAACAAAAAAAACCCTCATGGAAAAATATTTTGCATAAAGACTTCTAGACTGCAAAGTGGTTTTTTCCAAGTGTCATTCAGAAAGGTCAGTCACTGAAGCTTCTCTCTTTTTACAGACTGATACCTCCAGATCATGCCTCAAAACACCTCTACTCTCTAAAGAAATAGCTTCTAATTATTTGCTCCTTCTGTTATGTCCGGAACCAGACAACTAGTCCAAGCTTCCCACTACAACTTTTATTTTATACCCCAGTCCAGTCATCCCTTGAAGAAACCATAGCACCCCTCCTGGTTTCAGTGCTAAAGGGCATCATTCATGGGCACCTTCAGCTCTGCACTGACACATGAACATACCTCATGTCATAAAGGATGACTTTCATTTGGCATTGTTGCTTTTAAGCAGAAAATTAATGGCTTTGTGAACATTGGAACAGCTCCAATGTGTGCTCTCAGCTACTCAAAAGACCTGAAGTTGGTTTATGCATCAGCTGGGAATGCACTGGGATACAGGCTGGGAACTCACTGCTCTAAGGCTCTGCCTCTCCTTTGATGCCTCTACCAGGGTTAGGATGACTTTTGAAATCTTTCAACCATCACAATGGGAAAGCACAATGCACCCTGCTCTGCTCTGTGCCTGAAGGAAACTTAGGCTGGGGAGGCTTTTATGAAATACATTCTCAAGTATCTCCCAAATTAAATCATTAAAGAGGAACAGCAACAATTTTCACTATCCATTTTAAGGTGGTAATTGAATTTTGTTGTGAGGTATAATGAACCCACACTGGCACAAAGTACAGTAAAAAACCCTGCACTACAACAGTTCCAAGATGTGATGTGAAAAAACCACCATTCTAGAGTAGAATGTACCAAAAAATAAATAAATTTACCTCTGTCAGAACAGGAGATCCAGAACACACTCCATAAAATAGTAGAGGAGGTTTTAGGATTGTACTGATACTTAAATATCTGAATGGCAACAGTCAAATAACTCACATAAAAGGAAATAACTCAAAAATTAACAGGACCACATAGATACATCACCTGGTCCTGTGAATTAGGTTTACTTTCATCCCATGTCAGGAGAAGACTTGGCCACATAAGCAGGTATATCAAGGAAGTACAGTGTCTCTAGAACATCTGAATTACACACTTGGAATTCAGAGACTAGACAAGGTAAACAGCTTTCCTGGTTCCTGACTGTATTAGTGCATTTTAGCTGCCTGAAAAATAAACCTGAGGTTCTTTTGTTTGGTTGGTTTGTGGGGGGGGGTTCTGTGGTTTGGTCTTTTTGGTGCTTGGGTTTTGTGGTTTTTTTGGGGGGGGTTTGTTTGCTGTTTGGGGGTTTTGTTCTGGGTTGGGTTTTTTTTCCCCCCTTGTCAATAGCAATTTTCTTTCCCATGATGAGTCATTCCATAAAAGCACAAGATAGAACTACAAATGAGATGAAAAACAGAAAACTGGATTCACCTCTGTTACCCTCAAGAACACCGATAAGGACAACTTTAGAGATGAGGAAAGCTAAAGCAGATTTGAGACCAAGAATCAACTGTGACAAGAAAGATAATGAAAATTATTTAAATGTACACAAAGCCTTTAAGCACCTTCTCTGACCCATGTGCAAAATGGGCTGATGAGTTTTCACATCCAGCAATGCAACCACTCCTTGGAGCAACCTGGCAAAGATGAATAATGTTAAAGATGAACGATTTCAGGTGAAGGGATTCATTCATCCTGCTCCCAAATGGTGGCATTAAAGGAACTCAGCAGCTGGAGATAGTCTGATGAGAACACCACTAAGATTTAGACACATGTAAAAAACAGGAAAGATGATGTCATAAAAGTGAGGATTGGGGGATGATGCAAGGAGTCAGAAAAGTCCATCCTTGATATAGATAGCAGTGGATAAAAATGGACAGGAAGGTGGAGAGCAATATGTTTATTCACTTGTTTTTCCACATCCAGGTATTTGGACTAAAGTCACTCAGTATCTGTGTATCACTGTTTCACTTGAGAATCAAAGACTGGCAGGAGAGGAGAACTTGGTCAAGACTGAAAAGCTAATGAAACGAATTGCAGAACACAACTGGGGTGGGAAAAAAAAAAAAATCAAAGAACAATTGGCCCTACAACTCAAAAAGCAGCTGTGATGAAGACATTTGCTGTCACAGAAAGGTACCTACATAGCCTCTTTAGACTTTCAGCCTTTCAGGAAGGGTGGGCACTGTTTCACAGCCTCACCATGTTACACTTGCTAAAAGAGTAATTGTATGAAAATATTGCAATGATTATAATTTCACAGCATTGTATACCGTGAAAATTATCAGTCTCACAAGAATCGCACCTATTTAGTTCCAACTTAAACCACCTCAAATCCATGATTTATTATATACGTAGGAGAATGGATAAGGTCACCAACTCCTTTTCTTGCACCCAGAAAAGCTATCCAGGTGTGTTTCCAAACAGACCTGATGAGGTGCAGCGTGGCATCTGCTCAGCAGCACTTGTCAATAAGGACACAAGGAAGCGTTGAAAACAGCAAAAAGCTGAACATGAGGAAAGACAAACACAGAAGGAGGGGGACCATTGACTGACACAGGCTGGGATTAGGAAAGCCTGGCTACTGAAGGTGATACAGCAGAGTGAAGAAGCCATCATAGAGAATTGTCCACACAGCAGCAAAAGGGAACAGCAAATCACCTGCAGAAAGCTCTGCACCACTGCCTCTGCCCTCCTCTCTGAAGACCTGCTGAGAGGTGGTGACAGGTAAGCGCACAGTTATTACAGAATTAATGGTCACCAGCAAGAGAAAACAGAGGAGGAGCAAAGGGAAGTTCAAAGGAAAGGGGATCTTTCCAGCAAAGCAGATGTGTAGAGTACAGGAGGGTATTTAGTTCCTCCCAGAAAGGAGGAAGTGTCAGGAATTCCTGGCACTATCACAGTGGCAAGGACAGGGCTGCGGGTAGTGAAAGCTGCCAGGCATTTATCAGCTCCTGAAGACACACATTAAGTAATGTGATACAAGACCATGGAATATGGGATGGTAACATTAGCCCAGGTTCCTTAGGGAAACAAAGTTTATGGGATCCCAGTGTCGGCTAGTCCTCTCCAACACCTTCTGGACATGGGCAGCCAGAATTACACAGAGGGCTTGGAGTTACATTCTTAAGAACACCATGGGAGTTGAGTCAAGAGGTTAAAATCAGCTCTAATCTTCAAGCAAAGTCTTGGATGTTATTGAAGACTTTTGTTAACACACATACCAGTGCTCATTCCGCTTGGAAAAGATCAACACTGAACACTTGAAATACAAAAATCAGAAGGAAGTAGAGGGTGAAATTAAAAGAACTGTGATGCACATTCTCCACACTGTTATGGGAGGTACAGAAAACCTGGCAACTTAAAGAACACACTCCAGTATTCCCCCATGCTGACCTGGATGAGCAACAGGTGAGACTTGTTCTTTTCTAATGAATCAGCAGATTAATACAAGGAGAAATCCACTACCAGGAAACGACAAGCTTTGGTGAAACCATGGGTATCAGAAATTGATGGTTTGGGTAGCTGTGGTATTCCCCTTAAAAATAAAACATTCTGTTTCTCATACCAAGTTCGTACATTGTTAATGAAGTCTCTAAGTGACCTCCTCCTTTAAATTAACATCCTCATACAACTACATCTTGGCATGAGCTCCCATATGCTCTGACTCATAGAAGATATTAAAGGCAATTGGTCACATGACTGGGCTTGAACACAAATGGAAAACTCAGTAAACAGAGGACTGTTTTTGAAGGGGGTAAGAAGAACAAGACAATTTAAACAAACTAAGAAAAAAGTTAAGCATACTTAAAATGCCCTTCAGTACTAAAACTGTTTACTTTATCTGAAAACAAAATAGCATTTGGCAAATTACTCAAGTCCTTCAATGGATGCCTCTGATAATTGCCCTGTGGTCCCTCTGTGGCACAAAAAGCTGTGTACACAGCAGACTATGCCAATTTGCAATAAGCTCATTTCTACAAAAATAGAACAAAATTCCCAATTTTCAAGAAGGAAACGTACTATCAGAAATATGGCTTAAAAGGATATAATAGCTCATGCTAAGAAAGCTGCATGCCCTAATGTACTTATTTCCCAGAGCAGTACTCTCATACCCATGATGCAAAATTTAATTCTAGCCTCTACCTACATTTTTGTGGCAATAATGTATTCTGATACTTGCTTAGACCAGCTTGGCCCCAACCATTTTCCCCAGTAATTTATAGATGAAGGGTATGCCAACATGGACTTCTCTGCAAGCTGTGCTCCAGGTAACTCGATTTTCAAATATTCCTAATCTTCCAAGACAATTTTTCACTAATGCCTAGTGAGGGTTTCACAATGACGACTTTCCCTGGGTACAATTTGTCTAATCCCAGCCAAGTAAACTGTTTGAGTGAAATGATGAGGAAAGGCAGTTCTACCGGAATGCGGTCCTTGGGTTCTGTGTTGTTCATGTTTTTCAAGCAGCCTAACACCTGGACCACTAACTTAGTTATGGGTTTAATATATTCTCTGTTAAGAATTTGCCATTTAAAAATACTTGGAATTCAGACTTTTATTTGAAATGCAAAAAAGTTGTGATTTGGCTACTGTCACATTTAATATCCTATTGACAGAACTGTTTATAACTTCTGAGGATTTATAACTTCCGAGGATGTACTCCCATAGATTTTGGGACAGACACTGGCTCCAGTTCCAGTCAGAGCTTGGCACACCAGTTCTAATTTCTCTCAGTTATATGGAACATGCCTGACTTGTGCGAGGAAAGTGTAAGTATGGAGAGCACGTGACTTGCCAAACATTATGCAGGAAGCCTGAGATGTAATTGGGGTCTTTAAAGTTCTGAGCTATTAGCATAATGAGTGCATTGCCCTTTTACAGCAAGCTACAGGTACAGCTTCAGCGTCCCTGTAGATTTAATCATGAATATTAGAAACAATAGACAAAAGAAGGCACAGCCAAGCTAAAAAATGTATATGAGGCGAGAAACAGGCACAAGTGAGTTTCATGAGCAGCAGAATCCAACAAAGAAGTCAGACAGATTGTTCTGCGTGGCAGTGACAGGGCAGAAGAACTGATTCTCTAACATACAGCTATAAACAGGATCTTTTATGTTAGATAAACAAGATTTAAAAATAAACGCTCATCTTCAGCTCTGGAGCACCATTCACCTTCAGTGCCTGCTCACCATGGTCTGAGAGAAATTGCTTTTAGCTGAGAGTGCAGCTCCTCTAATCTCTGAGCATGACTGACCTTCCTAGGCAGCCTTTCCCTGCTTGTGCTGCCTCTCATCAAGGGCCACACAGAGGCTCCTGAACCCTGAATCAAGCCAGGATTGTCAAAATAAAAGAGCTGTCACCCACACAAATGACTATTCCACCTGCTCACCGCACTCGGGGTTTCCTGTTCTGTGGGTTAATTGCACCAAATAAAGTTACATGATCATAATAGAAAAAAAAAAACCAAACAAGCCAAACTTACATTTCCCAAGCCATTAAAGACATTTAACTGTTGATAAATCCAGTTTAAATTAATGGGAACTGTGCCTCAATCCTCTTGAGCTAACTTTGAGAATGTCAGATCAATGAAATCAAAATGCTCTTGCTGCAAAATGGGAATAATTTTCAAAGACCAAAGCAGTGAGAAGCTTTCAATAGTCTGTTCTGCATTGCTCATGGAGGGTCCATTTTTCTCCTGTAGGTACAACCAAGCCCTTCCCCAGCAGTGCGCCCCTCACTTCAAAGAGGGAAAGTTTGTCACACTCTAAAATAAGAGCCAAGAAGCCTCCTTTGCCCAATTACTGCCTGTAACTGCAGCTACATGTTAACCCAGCATGGTAGGAGCTTAGCTGGATGCCTACAGTCTCTATAGAAGAGTTCTTGTCTGGAAAAAAATATGAAAAAGAATTTGAAAGGAAAACTGAGCACTTTGCTGTCCCCACACTTTGAAGTCACCAAGGAATAAGATGAGGACAAAGCTCACTAAGTGAAAACCTTGAGAGACACAAAGTTCTTACCCAGACCCTCAACAAGATCTTTGCTAAAGAGGCAGGCAGTCATTTTGACAGCACAGTTCCCTCTCAGAGACACAAAGTCTATGGCATTGGTGTCACAGAGCCTGCTTTCCCCCAAACGCCCCCAGACAAAGCTCCCTGGGGCAGGGCAGTCCTGGGCAAAGGGGAAAGGGAAGCAGGGCAGCCCACAGGGGCACTTCCAGACTTCACACAGACAGGCCTGTGGGTCTGCTTTAGGATTTCCAGCCTCATGTGCACAAGGTGACCCCCTAGAGATCAACTGGAAGTGAATGAAAGAAGTGACTGCGTCTTGGAGCAGGGAGTTCAACACAGCCTTAACTTCAAGACAGGTAAGCCCAAGGGCAGGGTGAAACACTCATTACTGGAGCTTCTTGCAGCAGCAGATACCAACAACTCCATGGATTCCTTTGCGCCACACTCGTCCAATTGTTTTGGCAGCTCAGCTTTGCACCAACACGGACTTTGGTCAAGCAGAAATGGATTGCATGTAGCTTTTAAGAGCTAGAGCATCACCCTGTGCATGAGTTGAACAGCACCATCACCTAGTGCTCATTAACATATCCTGGATGTTAAAGAAACTCCTTCGTCTGAAATACACTTATTTTAAATCAGCTTGGAGTAAATCGCACAGAGGTCTTCACACATCATAAGATATTGGCCATGAGGTATCAAGGGAACTCCAGCAGCCAGAACTGTTCTGCTCCCCCAGAAATGCAAACTGTTACTCCATTTAAAGAAAGATGAGAAGCAGCCTAGATTAATGATGCAGAGCTAATTAAAGAGGTAAATAATTGTCACGAACAAAAGAGGCAAAACATAATGCAACAGGAAATAAGAAGAAATACAGGGGTTTGATTAAACTACATTTCTAAAGGTAGGAAGAACTATAAAATGCCAAATATTAATGCAGAGTAGGTTTATTAGAGAAGTAAATTAGAGCTTAATATAAATTAGATTAAAAGTTTGTTTTCTGCAGCCAGTACTATTCTATTTAATTGTTATAGCTTACTTTTTGAGGAAAAAAGAAGGTGACCACAACTAATGAGAAAACTCCATTGTCCCCCAGGGATGAGATATCTGGGGTGAAAAAGGTGCCTCGGGAGAACCTGTATTCAGGAAAGGGCTTGATCCACTTCATGTTGCTGTAAATTATTTCAACTATTATTGTTTTTTTCAAAAGTAAGAATTTCTCACCCAAATTAGGGGAAGGATCAAAGAGCCTCTTATGTTCTGACCCCTACCCCATCCCAGATATAAAAAGGCAGAGGAAAACAAAGGTCTGTACTGCCAAGGTAAACAGGCTTAGCCTGCCCCCATGAAAGCAGGAAATTCACTCATCATGCACCCGAGTACCCAGCAGTGTAACCAAGGATGTCAGTGTGCTGGTTAAAAGTTTATTAATCAAATATTACAACAACCTTAGTTCTTAACATTACATCAATCCTAATTCAACAGCATCACCATGGTTACACTGTTATTACATTTTAGCCTTGCAGGTGTCTTATCAAGATGTACCAACACAATCTCAGTATTCATTCTCTATGCGTTCCAGACAACTAATAAAGCTATCATATCTACTCTATTAACATCAGGCCCCAATCTCTATGCCTTAATTAACACAGACCCACAATACCATCTTCTGTGCCAAAAGCAAGCTATTGCACATCCTCTCTCCCATAGTCCAACCCCCAACACAAAACAGCAGAGCTCCTAATTAGCTGCCCATCTTAGGGAGCTGCTTCCATCAATTCACATTCCTGCTTTGCTAAGAACCCTTTTTTCCCACCATCAGCAGGGCCATGAAAGTCATGAACACATCCA
The DNA here is from genome assembly GCA_013396735.1 of Grallaria varia. Lineage (NCBI taxonomy): Eukaryota > Metazoa > Chordata > Aves > Passeriformes > Formicariidae > Grallaria > Grallaria varia. The sequence continues at coordinate 329,351 of VWZG01007614.1, forward strand.
CAACACCCTGGAGAAAGAAAATTTACCAGAGCTTTGTCAAAGAGGTAAAGCTGGAAATACACTTTAAAAGTTACTCTAAAAATAACTAAAATAGCTTTCAAACAACACTAACAAGGGGCTCTAATTCCAACTAAGGAATTACCTCAACCCATAAGGAAACCTTAAATTATGTAACCCATCAAAGATGTGACAAACTGACAGTCCAAGAAGACTTTGGTGATTTGATACTATTTCGTGGATTTTCTTGTGGTTTTACAGAGCAATTCACTAAAATACATCACTTAAAATTGTCAGCACGACTAAAACAGATTCCTGGCTTAAGGATTAGTGGGTATCCCACTGCCTTTCAGACTACCAACCCACTCCCTTCAATACTCCTGCCTTTGCATTCCTGTTGTTCTTCACTTGACATATTTCTCTGCAATGTTTCATCTCCTTGTGACTGTGAATCAGAATGTTCATTATCTGATGATTAAGTTCACAAACACTGATTCAGTCTCTCTTGCTTCATTAAGCTGCTCTGTTTTGCTCCTGATTTATTCCATGTCTGCCTGAGACTTCACCTGCCTCTCCTGGTCCCAGGCTTTTGGCAGTACCATACAGGAGGGATGTATGTTATGTCCAAGCATTACCCACAAAACAGATATTTTATCTGTTTTTAAGGTATTCCACTACAGGACTGTTTTTTCTTCACAAAGAGCTGAGCTCATTCCCAGGATATCCCATGTCTGTGATTCAAAAGCACAATGATAACAACCACAGTATGATTAAAAACTCACTCTCAGAAACACTTTTGTAGCGCAATGAAAATAAATATTTCTAAGGTAATTTTTCTCACAGCATATAGCAGAGATGTTGCCATTTCTGTACTAATGACAGCCAAGCAAATTACTTGGAATGAATATTTTCTTTCAGAAATGACAGTGTTTTGTCTTTTAATTATACCTGACTGGAGCATAATTTTCTGCAATATATTTCCTATTCCAAGCCAAATTTGTATCTTCCTTCATTTGGGAATTGAAATAGCACCCAGAGGATTATTTCCTGCAAAATAGAGGTAACTTTCCATTTATATAAGCAAACACAAGCAACGTTCAAACTAACCTATAAATAGCATTGCTACACCAAATAGAGAGAGAAATAGTATTTAGATAGTAATTGACAGGGGAAAGGTCAAACTCATAATTTAAAAGAATAGCAAAATTTAATATAGGTAGTTGCAGGGAATAAAATAAGTTATGTTGCAATTCCATGTGTAACACAGGTCTTGAAAGTGAGATATTTATGTTGCAAAATAATTCTTGCAATAAAAGGAAATCAGGCTACTTGAATTATTTTTCCTTTGCACTTAATACTTAACAGGATGGGAATTGTTCAGGCTGGCATTCCCTGCATTTATTAATTGAATGGAGCAGACAGCCGTGAGCTGTGGTCAGGAATGTTTTCCTGAAAATCTGCTGCTTGAATAAAACACATGAAATCAGGAGAAGAAGAGCAATACTTAAGAGTGATGTTTATTGACTTATTCCTGGTTGGCACCACTGATAAAAAGGACAGGACATACCCCTGATATGACAACTGCAGGGCCCAGATGGCAGTGTCTGTCCCCAGGGTTGCTGCTCTGGATTTGATCTGGCATAGCTGATAGCAGAATCAAGGCTTGAAATGGACAATTTTCAAGCAATAAGGAAAGCATTACAAGACAAACTACTCTATAAAGCAGAATGGGGGGGAGGGAGGGGAGAAGGGGGGATAAAAATTGAGACGAGCAACAGAGGTTTCGCTGCATTACAAGTATCAGTGAAGTAAATGCTTCCAATAAAAAGCTCAACCCAAGGAGTGTTATTTATCAGAGAACACCTGTTTGGCTGACCACTATCTGTGCTAGTGCTGCCTGACAGGAATACTTACAGAAAGGAACACAGCCTGGCTTGACATCAGAAAGATCTTTTAGTGTGCTCCCCGGAATGAGGGAATTTATCTCTCACACCTAGACCGGGTAGAACTCCTGAATTTCTACTCATTTTTCTAACGCCAGGTTTCTTTCATCATCTCATCCCTGTACTTCATCCCAGAAGCCATCCCTAACCTTGTATCTTAGGGACCCTCTAATATTTTGGTCAAATCCAGCTCCTATTTCTTTTATCCAGCTTCTCAGATACCTATATAATTCCATTTACAACTTACACTTATTCTGGAGACCAGTGAAGGTTTCTGCCAAAAAAACGTATCTTGATTTTACAATCAGCTTAGTCTTTGACAGCTTAGACCTGGAACCCACAATATTACCAAGTTTCCAGAGGATTAAGGAGAAGACTTACATCCATGACTAAATTCATCTGCCACTAGATGAGACTGCTGGAAAATAGGTGTAAAGTAAATGCACATTGTGCTAAATTGGGGGGAAATTACTTCAAAACTAAGTATCAACATATAGTAAGAAGGGTTCTCCATGTCAGAAGGTAGAGGACCATCTTCAGCGATGGTTTTATTACCTACTTACCTTAAATTTTTGGATGTCAGGCGAATTAACAACACCCCTTCTCACATACAAGTGAAGTTATTGTTCCTACATAGACATTACACAAACTGCTATCTCAGTAAGTAGGTTAAGCATGGACATGGATCCTTCTGGGCTGAATCATCTTCTCCACTGCCTCACATATTCACAGGGAACAGAGGGTTTATTTACAAGCACCTCATGAGACAGTCAAAATAGCTTTGGTGTGCAATCTGGCTATGGGATACCCCAATGCAAAGTATTTTAATGGAAACACAAAAGGGAAAAAAAAAAATCTGCCACTATAACCAGGCTCAGAACTCCAACATACTGAGGAGGCTTTGGGGGAGCCTCCCAGTTGGAAAACACAGCAGGTATTCTGCAATATGGAAACAGGGAACAAATTCCAAGTCTACAGGCTACAAAATACTTGGGCATCAGTTCTGTGTTCCAGCTGGGCAGCATTGTCCTTGAGACCAGACTCACATATTGCTCTAGTCATGGCAATAGTTTCATTAATTGCAGCTGAAATCAATGGGAATGGCAGCATTTCCTTTCAGGATTAAGTCAAACAGCCTCCTTTGCCTTGGTCTTGCAGTCCTGCTCCCCTCAGTCTTGTGGAATTATTTATGTCAGTTTAAAAATAATACAAAGTGCAGCAGAACGATAACACTGTTACATAAATGAGGGTACAAAGTACAGGGCAGCACAGATCTATTCCAAGCCATCAGAACTGTTCTGTCTTCTGTGGCTGGTAATTTCTTTTATGTGTGCTGATGGCAGGATCAGGCTATTAACTTCTGCCATCTGTGTGCAGCTTGTCCCTTATCACAGAATTTTGACTACAGACTGTAAACCTCTGACTCAGCTAGTAATACCTGCTCCATTGTGCTGGCAGAGAGACTAAATGCCTTCCTCTCTGTATATGCAATGGGGTCAAATTGCATTAAAACCCACAAACTCCGCCAGACTAATGACTTTTAATACAGAGCAAGGCAATATTTTATGTATTTTCATGGACAGCATGTGAAGGTTATTTAAGCAATATTCTCATTGTCACTTAGCACAGTTCAGCTGAGAGGGGGTCTATATGCAGCCTTCCTCCATAAATCCTTAAGAGTCATATATCCAAGCCTCAGGTTAAGTCAAAAAGCGTTTTTAAAAAAAAAAAAAAAATTACTTGTTAATCCCTGACTCCTTTATGGTGCAGTTCTTAAGTCTGAGTCCTTCTAACCTTGTAATCTCAGATTTACCAGCCTACTGAAGGAGTATCACAACTCACAATACAGCAGATCATATACTAACACCACTTCAAAAGCAGCAGAAAAAGAAACATTCAAGCACCTTTTCCAGAAAGTTTCAGGCAGAGCCATTACTCCTTCAGGTGCAATTTCTATCCAAATGCTTTTCTGCATTTTGGCCCCAACTAACACATCCCACCACACCATCTGTGGACTTCTGCCAGGTTTCCTTAATGTTGAATCCTGCAGGGTGCTAAATAGAGCCTCAAGTGTTCACCGAATTGAAAATGATCTGGACTGACTGCAAAAGGACTGGAAGGAATGAAAAAATCCCAGTGCAAACTCCACAGGTCACATGCATAGCCAGGACACAAATTCCATGCCTCAGCTCACTTTTGGCAGCCTGACCCACATACAGGAAGGTCTTAAGTGATGACCATTACAACATCCCATGGGCAGCAGCCAATATCAATCCCAAGGGAACGTGCCAACCAGAAGGAATCCTGTGTGGTTACCTGCCCTAGCATTGCAGCCAGACTGGCCACCTGCCTCAGTGACCACAGTGCCAGGTGAGCCAGAGTGTCACCTTTGCCTTCACACCTCAGAAAGCCCAGGATACATCAGGCTCAGCCATAAATGTGCTGTTTGTCATGGCTCTAGTTCACTGCACCAACATAACTGACGCTTTCCCTTAGCTTATCACGTTGTTCAAAATCAGAGTTCATTTCTAGCTTCTCCAAAGTTAACTGCCATGGCAGCGTGATATTTCTAACTGGAGAGTATTTAGTGTCTCTCTCAAAGTGCTCCCTGACTTCCTGAATGGTTTTTATCCTTCATATTTAACTAAAAACCAATGAATTTATTTTTATAGATTACTACTTCAAAGGCAAGTAATACTCTGGTAACTTAGATGAGGTGGAACCAATGGGATCATTTACAGAAGCAAAGGAGGCAGAGTTTGGCCCACAGTTAAAATTAGGCAAGGTTAATAAAACTCAGCTATGACTTGGCCATCTATTCAGGGAGCTGTGACAATGCATCCCTGATTCAGAGCTCACTACTGCAGGGCTCTCCGTGTCGAGGTACATGAAGCCAGTGGGAGGTGAAAATATTTAGTGGCTTAAACATATGCAGCCTGTCAGCACTGAGCTGTGCAGGCTCCTCCAGCAGGGACTAGGCAGGACCTCCAAGCTGCAGATACAGCAGATTTCTCCTTGAGGTTGAAATTGTATTCCACCTCTTTCCCCTCTCCCTCCCAGGTTGTATCCCTACCTCAGAAGGCAGCATTCCAGCACTCAAACCTACAGCCTGTTTTAGCCGTGGTCTAGTACAGGAGCTCTTCTTTCTTTTGTTATTTTGCTGCCTGTAGCAGAGTCTGAAACAAGCCCCAATGAATATCCAATTCCAGCCATCACTTCAACAGGAGGCACAAAGGTTGCATTCAGCTCTCCTTTACCCTCTCTCAAGTTAAGTGAGCTTCCTAATCATTTAAGCAGTAATTAAACCCAGGTAGAGCAAGCAGGTAATTTCCCAGGCAATTCAACCTAAGTGTCAAATTAAGTAGTCTCCTCATTGTTGTGCATATTTATCAGGATGTTAATGATCCATTTGAAGACACTGAGATGGCTTCACTTCACTGGCTGATTGCTGTGGTACTCACCCTCACCACTGAAACCAGCACATGCCATTTCAGTATCCTTCATATTTTTCAAAGGTCATGTCTATGCACTCAAAGACACCTGAAGATACTTCTGAAATAGCTTTTTCTTCTTGTTTTTTTTTTTCTTCTACCACTTCCTGCTGGTTCCTTTCAAGTAGTGACCTTAAACAGGTATGGAAGTGTCAAAGTGTTTGTGGTTCAACATACCTTCAGATTGGTCCACGTGGACAATAAGTCAGTATGAAAAGACATTTGTTTCTTCCAACTTTTTCTTCTACCCTTCACATATAAAATTAAGGCAATGGGTTGGGGGGGAGAAAACCTGAAGAAGAAACTTCCTTCTGGCTTCCATCCCGCTAAACTTTAGTGAAACAGAGTGAGCAGTGGCCTACCTGAGAAAACAATACATCAAATTCATCCATTTCCTTGATGAATGGCCAATAACGGGTAAGTCAAACCCAGAGACTGTGCCAGCATTAAATCAGACCCGAAGGACACTACAGGACTTGGGTCACACCATAAATCAGGGAAAATCATTCTAGGCTCTGCTTAGATTTGGATTTACATAGGAGCCAAGTTTTACCAAGGAGATGACCTTGTCTTCTATCAAGACAGAATGTCTGCCCTCCTACCAATAGATCCAGAAGTTCAAAGCAGGGATTGATCTTCTGTAGTTTGGGGTATTATGTCAATCTGTCTGGAACTAGGGTAAAAAGTTATTTCTCCTATTCCCCCTTAAAACAAACATTATTATACAAAGACATTTTCAACAAGTAGCCAGTCAATTTTTGGTCTCATACCTGAACTGGAAAATAAGGCAAAACAAACTTGGATTGTGACTCAACCAACAGGGCGGGCACAGCATAGGAAAGCGATGGAGCTTGTCTCTGCTTTGGATTAGAGGGCCTGTTATTTGAAGTTCTCTTTCAGATAAAGCCTTCTTACTTAGCAGGCTCAAATCTAAAGCCTGTTTTATTTCTTACCCCTCAAAGACTAGATGATCCAGCCTAAAGTTCCCAAAACTTCTCATTATTTATGTGCACTTGATTCAAGGCACATTGACTAAGTCTTCAAAAGTACTAAAACATCTACTACCCAAATGAATGGGTTTACACAAACATGAGACCTCAACTATTTTCCTGAATTCTAGAAAGCTCCAAGCCAGACAACTCCTTATGTGATACAGATGGAATATGTGGTAGGAAGACTTTAGAGTAGTGAACATCCTTCCATTTGTCAGATTAAGGGCATTCCAATAAGAGGATTTGCTATATAAATTAATTCTGAGAGATCACCTCTGGGCTGCTGTGATGAGCTTAAGGAAAGATTTTTTTAAAATGTTTTGTCCTTTTCATAGAAATTATTTAATCAGTAGCTATTTCCAGCTATGTTGAGATCAAGTCAAACTGCCTAAATATTAACATGGCTTCAACATTTTATATAATGTTAGTTAAACACTCAAAAAGCATCAGAACACACAGCACATCTGCAGGTGCCCTGTGGTACATTCTGCACTACCCCTTTTCATAAAAGAAATAATCAAATTTTCTGTCTTCATGGAAGCATCAGTCTCATTTTTCCCGGCTGTCATTTAGAAATACCAACAGGGATGAATGACAAATGTTACAAGTCTCAGACCCACCAGACTGACAGCAGTTTCATAATATTTTTCCTTTTGGCAAAAGGTGAATACACTCACATGTTTGTTGCACCAGCAGCCAAGCCTGCCTTGCATTCTCTACTGCACAACTATATACTTCAATATAAGGAATCAGCTCACCAGGAAGAAAGTATTTTTAGAAATGTTTCCCACCCCCATCTCAAGATTTCCTAAAATACCACAAGTTATGCCCAACCAAAGAAGCACTTGATTTAGGCTGGGGTCTCTATGAAGGTGTATCAGTGTGCAGCATTTTAGAGGCATTTGGGATATTTTCACATCAAGAGTCTCCTGACATGTCCTATCCCCAGGAGTTCAGAGCTCCAGTCTAACATCCCAAGTGACAGAAATCCTCAGGTTAAGTACAACTGGGAAAAGGACACTTACATTGGAAAAGAAAAAAAAAAAAAAAGAATGATGCTTCTGAGATTTCCACCTGCAAACAAGTTCCATCAAACTTAATCCAATAGCTGCCCTGCTCCTGTTGTCCATTCCAGTCCAAAATGACACAGAACTGTCTCCTTAAGTGGCACACAAAACTAGGAAGGTAGAACTGCTTCGAACACAGAATTTGGATTTCTCATGACACAAGGACACCCCAAGCCTCATTAAAGTCTCTGATCTGCACCTTAAGTACCTCCTAAATGTAACAATAGATTTGTGCTCTGTGCAGAGTCCTAAACCAGAGTGCAACACAGACTGAATTTAGGACTCCTTGACAGCAGTGCCATGGTAACCACGCTTCTGAAGGCAAAATAGTACCAACAAATGCAGCTATAAGGGGCAATAAAATCATAAACCAGACAATCTGAAGTAGATCAGTCACCAAATCTGAACTATTGAAGTTAGACTGTACCAAGGAATGACATTGGGATACATAACTGGAAGGGCACAAGAGAAAAAGGGCAGACACCTGGATTGGATTAGATAAAAAAAATAATCTAAATGGGGAAACACAATCTGTGTTTATGGCACATCTCCACATCCTACAGAATGCTGTGCTAGGGCTTAATAAAAAAAAGTATGCAGTACATAAAGATATTGTTGTATGATAAGTAGATAGAGAAAACAGCCACATTATTCTAGTTTCTCTTGCTGTTATTCTGGGAGGAATATTTCCACATGCAATTAACTCTGTTCGCAATATACCTGAGACAAACAAAGGTAAATTGAAAAAATCCAATTAAATTAAAGAACCACAAAGGACACATTCAGTGACCAATAAATAACACATAAAGCACTGCTGGAGTAGGTTGATGAGCACTGCTGGTTATCAAATGTTGAAGGGAATGCCTTGAATAACAACAGAAGGGAGATAATTCAGTTCATTGAGGGGTTGGGGATGTGACAAGGAAGGGAGCAAGGGCAGCCTCGTGACACAGGTATTGGCTGTTCAGGGGAGCTGTGCTGAGATCAAGAACCCCACATTCAACAGGCCATTGCAAACTAATTTCTCAGCTGAATAGTAGAGATACAATTGCACCCTTAACCTGTCCACTGCACTGCATTACCAGTCTGATGGATTCACAGCAGCCACCTCCCTCACCCACTTGAATTTCAGTCAAACAAGCATTTTTGTGCTTTTCCTCACATTCTCATGCCAAGGACGAAGTCCCAAAAATTCCAACAACATGCCATTGTGTACCTTCTTTGTGATGCTTGTAAGAAGGCTTACAATAGCTTGATGAAAAAACCCACAGGGACAACACAGGTGTTACTTCATTACTTGTCAACTTCTTCCCGAGCATTCTCTGACCAAAACTGGATCAAAGGCAGCAACAGGAAACCTGTTCCCTCCTGACTGCAAGGTGCACACTGCTCAGCATTTGCAGCCCAGAGGCCTTTTCAGTTCCATTTCTGTCAACAGACCAAAGCCTGGTTCTAGCATGAGAATTGGGTTTAGGGCACTGAGATTCTGTTAGTTGCCTTAGTCTGAAATACTTTCATTTTGAGCCTTAATAGCAAAAACTCTTAACTACATCTTTAGTTTGAGCAAAACTGCAAAAAAATCTGGCAGTTGCAAAGCTATTTCAACAGAACACCTTTAAAATTCACTAACAGCTCAATGATGTCCACCTTTGTGATCTCACAATAGCTTTCTGCAGTGGGGGGGGGTGGCTGTCAAATACAGATCCACTCCATGTGAACCTTTGAGTCCAGTGGGACATGCCTGGAGCTGCAGAGGTACTACAGCCACCAATTAAATCTGCACATCTGTCTTGGGGACAAAAAGAAAGAACAGTGTGTACCAACACCACCAGAGTCTCTCCAGCGAAAGAAAAGCCTCTATCTGGTCTCAGTAGCTCAGAGTTTACATCTTCCTGCACATAAAACTACAGAGCAACACAACCCTGAAGCAAACTAGTAGTGCCTCTACCCTCAATCCAACCCCTGTGCCAAGTCAAGTTCCCTGCAGTAGTTTTCTGTTGTATTTTTATCAGCATTACATTATATTACCTGAACTTACGGCATGGACTTGATTTGTTAGAATTATATGTCTCAGTCATTGTAAAGTAGACTTTAACAGTAAATCTCAGTCTTTAAGATGTGTTTTTGTTATCATATCCAAGCAGGTCGTTGGTGGTGTTTTTTTGGAATCCTGTAATGGCTGTACAGGCAGGTAATCGCCTGTGGAACTTATTTTGGAAACATTTATATAACTTAGGAATGAAGAGTAGGAATAGAGCAATGGAATATTTCAAGCCATATGAATGGCAAGGGCAATGACCCTTTAGGTATTTTTGGAATGTTTTCTCCCAAGTCAAAACTCACACAGATTGTAAGAACTCCAAGATGCTCTCTAACTTCTTAGCCTTTCTAGCTATTATTCACTATATTAATTCCTACTTCTTGTTCAAATCTAGACATACACCTGAAGTTAGACCTTTGTAAAAATTTAGGCGAAGTTAATGAGAAAATCTCAGATTGACTTCTGTGGGATTTAAATGGTACAATAACTTTGAAAGTACAAGATCTTTCTGTAATTAGCTCCAGATCCTCTTGTTATCAGAACTAGAAGTTAAAAGCAAAAATACAAACAGCACTAAAGGCATTCTGGCATTAGAAAGAAAAACTTCTGACCATATCACAGCCTGTTTGGAGTGCTTAACTAACAAGGGCAGAGCAGAATAATTTCTCTTCACTCTGCTCATCATTGGGTCAGCCACACCTGGTGTATTAAGATAATCTTGGCTTTAGTAGGGGCCTTTCTGCAGTATCTTTTCAGCCAGCAAAGGACAGGCATGCTGGAATATTCCTACAACAAATATAATCATAACACAGGGTCATATTTGCTGAGCCTCCTGGTGAGTAGCAAGTATGTTTTTCTTAGAGAGGATGCAAATAATTTCAAGAGCAAGCCTTGTTCGAAGCCTGTTGTCCTCAGCAGCCAACTTGAGCCTGATCAGATAAGCAATTTCAAGTGGGATTAAATGTGACACTGCAGTTACTTTGCTCAGTAAAATAAACAAAACCACTGTGTGGAAAACACAAGCTGCACATACAAACAGGAGGAGCAAGAGAAAGATCCAGTTCAGTAAGAAACCTTAACACCAAGCCACCAGGTAGGGCTGATGAACCACAGGAACAGTCTCATAAGAAAATACTTGACATGGAGTCACATTTTCCAGATGCACTCAGCACCATTAGCGATATAAAATACCACTTACAAACTATATCAATTCCACCCAAAACACCATTTGCACACAACAACCTGAAATGATGTTGCTCAGCCTGTTTCCGTGTTCCTCTTTCTGTACCAGCATTTTATCTTTCAAGTTCTTTGGAGCAGAACATTTCACACACATTTGTATTTGTAACATGCTGAGCTGAAGAGCCCACTTGTCCTTTTTGGTGTATGGCATCCTCAAAATCACCCGGGAAAAATATGGCCCATGAGCCACCACACACATGACATGGCACTCCCTAACTCATTCTTGTGAAGAAATAAGATAACCAGCTACACTCACCAAACACAGCCTTTTTCCTTCCTGTGAAATACTGTTTGGGGCAAGGGGCAGTGTTAAAACAATCAAAATTACTAGTTTTTCTTGTAGGGTGGTTTGGTCAGTTGGTTCTTACAGTCTTCCTGCTACTGATGCACTGCTTCTTAAAAAAAACATAAAATATATTTCATTCCAGCTACCATGGTGCAAAAAACTGTTGTCAATGCACAAAGACTAAATAACTCTTTGTGAGTTTAAACTAATATGATGAGTAGTGGAATGCTCACTCAAGTCTAAAAATGTGATATTCTCTGGTAGAAGGGAATATTCCAGTCACCATTACAATACACTCCTTTTCCCAAGGTCTTCAGCTCAGTTTCCCAGCACAAATCCTCAGAACAGGGAATTAACCACAGCTGCTCTTGGTATTCCTGCATTTACTTGGAGCTTCTGGAAAGCTGCACACCATTGAAGTGTTTTAGAATCTGACAGTCCTCCTGACACACTGGCCTTGTGATGGCCCTGCCCGAGGAGGTAAGAGCTCTGGGGTCTGCCTTGTGTGACTTTTACAACAAACCCAGTGGGAATTCAGTCGTTTTGAAGCTCACAGCAAATCCCAAGATCCTTTCATTTACTTCATCACCCTGGATAATCCCAGCTTGTATAACTATATTCACTTTTAGGGACATCCATCCCCCAGTTTCAATAGAATTCTGGTTTCTCCTCCACTTCTCTCCTGGACTACCCTTTGGCTGCCCTGCCACCCTGAGGGCCACAGCATTTCTGTGGAGCTGAAAAACCTCTTCTCTACTTGCCAACGCACATCCCCTACAAGTCTTTACAGATGTTTTGTTTCTCACCATGCCAACTTTTAACCTGATCTTGCCACTAATCCTCTGCACAGCTCTGCACCACCAACACTGCATTCAGCAGCAGCCAACTCTTCTCCTGTGCATTCTCCTCATTTTCTCCTCACCTCCCTATCAGCATTCCTCACAAAAGCATACAGCATGTTTACATTCTCCCTTAAAATCCACTTCTTTTGATTAGCTCTCCCTTGGGACACTCCACAAGGCCTACTTCTAACCTCTTAACCACACCTTTAAAGCCACCAGAATTCAGGGAAGTCACCTGTGATTGAGTGTAACTCACAGTCCAGAGGAAAACCCGGCTGGGCTGAAGGGAATGCCAGGAAAGGGCATTAATGTTCCTTTGATACTGAAGTACAAGGAGGAAACTGGATAGAGAACCTTTTTAATCTGCAGCCCCAAGGACCCTCTTCTGGCAGGACTCAGGAAAGCCACAGAAGGAACCAAGTTCAGCTGTGAAATGAGGCAATTCTGTCCTTGCCACAACCCGAAATTTTCTGCTGTTTTGAAAACAATAAAAATCAGTGTGTCTAAAGTGCCATACACAGGACGCTGCACAGAGATTATTATTTCCATTTGTTTCTGCTAACAGCACTTCAGAGAACTGCTAAAGTCCTTTAAAGCCTATATGTCAACTTCAAAAGGAACCAGTTTTCCTTATGCATTTGTTTTGTTCAGTTTTTTGTTTGGGTATATCTGTTTGTTTTTACATTTTCACCTTGTTTTCAGGGGCACAAGTAGCATAAATCCCCGTGAAAACCACAGAAAGGCTGAGAAGCGCTTTAGGCATCACCTAAACCAAAGAAACCACAATTCCTTAGTAACGGCAATGATATTAAACTTGCTCTGAGTTGAAGAATGCTATTCACTTACCACCACCTTCCTCCCATCAAAACAGCCCTGAGTCACCACACAGAACAAAGATATTTACAATGCATAAAGGGATTTGCTCTGTTGTTTTGCTCTTATCATCCAAATGGTGAGAAGCAGCTGAGCTCCAGGCAGGGGAAAGGTGCCACATCAGAGCTGGGAGGTTCGTGTCATTGGAGAAGCAGACATGCAAAATTTAATTTAACAGCGTAGAAAGAGTCAGTTCAGCAACATCAACATGCAGGGGTGAGAACACACAAACACTTGAGGAATTAAATTGTGAAGTTTCTCAGGTTCAAGGTCTTCCTTTGAGGCGAGCCTGGCCTGTGGTAGATTTTGGCTTATCAAATCCCAGCTGTGCTCCTCACAATACGAGGAGCTGGAGTCCCCCCAGCCTCTTCCACCACCTCCAGCCCTGCTGCAGAGGGAGCAGCACAAAGCCCTGGCTCAGGCTCCTCCCGGCACAGGTGAAACTAATAAAGCACAAAGCTATCAGAGCTGGAGGAGAATCAATAACAAGTTATTCTGAACAACTCCCAGCTTGTAGCCTGGGAAACCATTTTGTTGCATGCCCATCATCTTTTCCATCCTCTCAACCTACGGTCACTAGTTCTGCACCACTGCTTATTTCAGGACAAATGCAGGATATTAACTAGCCAAGTGCCTTCCAAGAAACCTTGCTTTTAAACAAAAATTACCTTCCAATTTAAGCTTGGACTTCACAGCTGAGCTGCTGCTTCCCATCATCTTAATTACTTGATTTGTTGCAGCTGAAGGTTGAGACACCTTGGCCTTTCTTACACAGACAGAGAGCAAGAATGGGGCTACTCACATGTCAGAGGATTTTGTAACGTAAAGATCCTATACCAAGACAGAGTTTCTTACTGCAGAGACTTGTCTCTTGTAGATTTGTAAAAAGAAATCAGCTCTACCACACAGGAGCCTCTTTCCCAAGTCACCCCTGGACAGCACGAACACAAAGTGCCAGCCAAAGACATTCATGGAAGTGGCAGGAGCACAAGATAGAATTCTGTTAAAGCACTTTTAAGAGATCTGATTGAATTTTCCTCATCAAAGAGACTCTGTCTAAAGCAGATAGCTTTTACCATCATCCTGCTACTATAAATTAGGTCCTTCAAAAGAAGCATCCAGAATTTAATATTCTGTTATCTCTAAACTCATAGGTACTACTGAAGAGGACTAATTAAAAAAAAAACCCAAACTAAACTGAAAAACAGGAGGAGATGCACCAGGAAATCTAGTGAACTTCAATATGAACAAACAACCAATTTTTTTGAAGAACAAGAGGAGGTTGGGTGTGACATTACTGGTTTAAAATAATTTTTGAAATTATTGTTTAAATCCAGTTTGGCAGCAGCTATTGCTTTTAAGAGGCACATTCCCTTTATAAACAAAGGTAGCCAGATTTTTTTTATTATTATTATTTTTTATTTGTGAACCACAGGCAGGCTGGGATTTTTTCCTCTCTGAAATCTTTTCAGGGTGGCTAGGCTCAGGTGTGCAGCCTTAGTACAAATGGATAGTTCTAAAAGGTGTCTTGAGGCATAGCCTCGAGCTGTGGGGGAGAGGAGCTGCCTTGTGAGCAGCCTCTGGCACAAGGGAAAGGAGCAACCTGAAATCCAGGCTCCTTCTTGCTCCCCCAGTTCCCCCTTTTCCTTTAATTCCTTTTTTCACCCCTGGGAAATTTAATCTGCATCCTTTTTGTGAATCCCTCACCAGTGAGGGGCTGAAGGAGTGAAAAGAAGTGCACAAACCTTCACAGCATGGTTTGCCAGCCCCCAGAGGGGAGCCCGACCTTGCTCTACGCTGTTATTCCCCTCCAGCACAGTCCTAAGCAAGGCACAAAGGGAAGGTGCCACCTCTGCCAGGAGCAGGCAGCAGCCCCGTGGGCACCATGGCTGTTGTTCAGGAACAGGTTGCTCAGGCCCGTGAGCAGCTCCAGGAAGCCACTTAACGAAAAGGAGATTCCTTTAAAAAATACCTCTCCACCTTCCCTCACAAAACACCCTCCAGTTCACTTGTTACCTTATTCAACCCAAGGGATGACAAATTTCCTCACACAGAACACAGATATACAAAATGCCACAGCCCCTCCTTTTCCAGAGCACACTTTCCACACGGACACAGCACAATAGGCCCCAAGATGGCGGCCCAGCTACCCGGAGCCCTCGAGACGGGCCGTTAACAAAGCCCACAGGGTTGGGTGCCTGCAGGGAACGGGCCTCCGCACCCAGAAGGGACTCCCACATCCCTGCTGCACCTTCTGCACAGTCAAAAGCTTCTAAAAGAGCTTCACCCACCTCTCTCTGATGCTGTAGGTGTAATTCCAAAGCTCTTCTCAGCCTCTCCTTGAGCTTTTGCCCCTCCTGAGCCTCCCTTGTCCCTCAGAGCTGCTGCTCCGTCGCACTCCCGAGCTGTGTGAGGCAGCCCCAGCTCCTGCACTCCTTGTACCCTCTGCAATCAAGGGCATTGACTGGAATCAGCTGCTCTTTCCTGCCTTTATTCCCGCCCCAGCACAGCTGCATCCTCAGGCTGTGATGAACCATCACCTGGCCCTGGGGCCTCCATCCTGGTCCCTGGCAAAGGTAATTCAGAGGCCATGGAGCATTGATCTCGCTCGCAGAGGATCAATACTGTGCCCCTGTGCAAGATCACACCTGATGGGTTTGGTCAGGAACAGGCCAAGGGAAGCACAAGATGGATAAATCCTGCTGCGGTGCAATGAGGTTTCTGTTCAGGACATTACTCACCACAAGTACGTGGTGTCACATTCTGCCGTGACACGATTCATCACCGTGTAGTGTGAGCACAGTGCAGTGCAGAGCAAGCAGTGGCATCTGGGCGAGGATTTCACCTTATTTCCTTTAAAACCTGCAGAGCGCTCTGGTTCCTCACACACCCCATCATCGTCAAGCACCTTTTTTCACACGGGCTGCTCTGATTGCACATGAGATGAGAGCCCACTTGGCATTGCAACCACAGGCAGGCCAAGCCCTGGTTATTCATTGCAGGGTATAAACATCATCGTATATTTCTCCCTGTGCTGATACTTTATCATTTTTTATGTAGACTTCTACCATAAATTTCAAAGTTTCACTCTTGCTCCTTTCCCCTTGCATCTTCACAACAAAGGTTCATTTATCAATCTCTGAGCTGCAAGTTGAAGGAGGAGGAGCAGGGAGTAAAGAGAGAACATGGAGGTAAATTATAGGAGCTCCCCTCATGCCTTCTTCTTCATCACTGACTTACAAACTCATGTTAGCCTCAAGTTGACCTGCCCTGTCTGAACCTCTGAGTGTTAAAAATTACTCCAGCAGCCTGTTGGTCTGTTCAGAGACCATCTGGGGGAGCTCCAGGAGCAAATGCTCTTCCTTCTAGCCCATCCAAACTTATCCTTTTGGCTTCATTGTCTAGGAAAAAATATTTCAATACCTAATGCTGATGGTTTCATTTGGATACGAGCCTCAGAATCTGCTGGCAAACCCCAGGCATCCAAACTACCATCTCATTAACATTTCTTCTCTTTTTCCAGTAGTATGTTTGATCCTAAACTATTCCTGCCACCTACTCATGCCTCAATTTCTCAGGTATGGGATGAGAAAAGTTAATATTTACCCCTCTAAAAGATGTGCTGAGCTTTGCAAAAGCCTGGGAGTACAAGCATTACTGAAAGCTGGTATCTGAATATACCATGACATATGGCTGTCTTTGAAATTAGACAACACCTAAGAAAATTTTGATTCACCTTCCTATACGTACTTTATACAGTTTTCTAAGGTTTCTTTTTTTGTTTTATTCTCAGATATATCAGAAATATATACTGCTTATGCCAGGCAAGATCTAGAGTCTTTAAAAAAAAGTTAAAAACATAATGTCATTCGTGGTTGTGTTTTAAAATCTTTTATATGAACCAGCAGACTGTACAACAGATGCAGGAACACAAGAGGATTCAACCAAGACAAGCCCACACATTAGACATTGTCAGTGTCAGAACTTTTCTTTTAATTAAAAAGATTAAAAAATAGGAGACCAATAATTCCTGCAAACTACACGTGTGTTTTAAAGAGAAAATCCATGAAGTCTTACCAGCCTTTTTCATTTAAACGATTGTCATTAAATGTTGTAACTTTGGAAAAGTTCTCTAGAGCAGAGTCAGGGCTTTAGGAGTAACAGTATCTACATCACAGGGGCATCTGCTAAATTTAATTGTGAACTCAAAAAAACAAGGCTTGCTGCAGTAAGAACTACTTTATAGTGCTGGTTATCCTCCCAGAACAGCTATTAGATACAGAGTAAACCAGTGCTTACTCTAAATGTCCAATCTTTTTTTTGAAAACATGGTTGAAATCCACAACTGCTCTCTAAGACTAAAATGTGGCCACTCAAAATTAGTCTGGAGTTCCTGGGACAAGACAAATTATTAAGGACCTTGGGATACAGGTACATTTTTGCAAGTTATTATTGTCCTTCATTATTCCTCTGAGGACTGCTCCATTCTCTCCAGGAATCAAACTGAAGTCATGGAGATAAAGCAGATTAACAGGTATTTCACACCAATAAACTCTGCACAAAACAGACTGGGGAACTGAAGGCAAATTCAGGTAAGAATGAGGTGCTTTTTGTATGTCATCACCCACAGAACTGGACTTTCTGGCCCTCTTGTCACCCTCTTGACAGTTTTCTCATTTCAAAAGGTGTTTTACAACTATTTGATATAAAGGAATGACACTTTTCCACTGATGGAATGGAAAGGGGTCTATGGCTTTTCAGCTGCCACACTATTTCTACAAGCAGCCTCTGTGCCTGGGTGACCAGGGTTAACTTCAACATGACAAACCTGGGTAGCTGCAAACTTTGGAGATATTGCACTGGAATGGAGCTAAATACCCCAAAAAAACCCCACCAAACCTCACATCTTACATGAAATATATACACATACAGGCACACGTATGTGATTTCATGGATACCATGACAAGCATAAGGGCATTCAACAAACACAGAACTGCTACAAGTGAGTTGTTACG
Source organism: Grallaria varia (assembly GCA_013396735.1). Lineage (NCBI taxonomy): Eukaryota > Metazoa > Chordata > Aves > Passeriformes > Formicariidae > Grallaria > Grallaria varia. The sequence continues at coordinate 347,140 of VWZG01007614.1, forward strand.
GTATGTGAAATTATTTAATATTGTCTGTCTGCTTCTTCATCCTCTCCCTCAAAGGACAATCTGCATCTTTTCCCTGTGTTCAGTGAGACTTTCCACACCAAACTAAATGCTATTTCAAATTATCATTGGTGGCATAAAAAACTTGTTTGTGCTGGTTGGGCTCGATGCTGATCGGCTGTTCCTGTTCCTGGCCAGGGCAGGCAGCTCAGTTTAGTGACCATACCAACCATCTTCTTCTCTGAATTCCAGCCAGCATTTGCGAGGATTCAATTTCATCATCAGATAATGTTTCTCCCTAAAAATGAGGGTCTGCTTTCAAAAAGTATGTGGTATTTCTGAGGATATGCCCATTTCAGAAATAATTAATATGTGAAAACTAAGTACAGGATCTACATTCATTTCACGTGTATCTTGAAATTAAATGTTGAGAATACCCAAGAGGACAACGTTAATGAACAGTCTTAGCCCACAGCACCCACTATCTGCCATCCTTATGGAACACAAAAGAAAAAGGCTGGTAGAAATGTTGATATTTAAGCAAAAGAGAACATTTTCTTTGCATATTCATGAGGTATTAACATCAGCACCATTTTCGTTCTGCCCAATGAGTTCAGTGATAAATAGACATAAAACACAGTTGAGCGTGGCTATAGAAAATAAAGATGCTCTGGTAGCTGGCCAGCACTTCAATTGATTTTACATGCTTGGTTTTTCTCTTTCATTGTTCAGTTCTACCTCAGGTTATGAATTTCCAGAAGCAAACATGAGCAATTCGCTGTAAATATACAATTGCTACTTGGGCTGGTGTATCACTGCTGTTAGTCTTCTTTTCACAGGTTGCTTAAATCAATAAACTGTACACTTGAAAAACCCTACAGTATCTATTTCTGTAGTTTTCTCAGCTATTGAAAACCTTCCCATAATTTCTCCCTCTCCTTTAATGTAAAATATATATGAGAAATCTTTAATGATCTTAAGGACTACGACTGTCCTTCACATACAAAGATCGAATCATTAATATTTTTTATCAATATAAGTGGTGAATTCACTGCTTGTATTATTACTAGCAGAATATGGATATAAATGTTAGTCAACTCAAGCTTTCTATACATTCTAACATATCAAATAACTTAGCTCAAAACCATATGATTCATTAGACACTATTTTAAAGTCAGCCAGACATGCAGCAGAATCACGTGATACCAAACAGCCTAACACATAATCCCACGTGAAGAAAACCACTTACAAATGCATAGCAATTCCCAAGCTATTTAGCAAAAAGGGGCTGTGAGAGACAAATATATTTGTAGAAGTTGCTTTATTCACTGGGGAGCAAGGATTCATTAAAGCAGAAGATGCAGGTGCCAGAACCAGGCCATGTAGCTATTTCTGTTGCAATACCTGTCGGCCACAGTGCAGCCACTTCATCAACCTGTGGCTCTTTTCCTCCTCCCACCTAGAGCTTGTTACACCTACTATATAGAGTCTTCACCTGTGGCCTCTGGATGCCACTGAAATGTATGTAAAAATTACCATAAAGCGATAAACCCATAAAAAGTAATTGTCTCATAGTACACTGGTTCGCAATATTAATCTATAACAGCATAATTAATGTATCTTTTACAGTTTCTCTTAAAACAAATTCTGAATCATAACAGCAGTGCGGGGGGGGTTTCTGAGTAGGGGGTGTGGATGTGCTCTGCTCTGGATGCTTCACACAGCCCGGACAGCCAGGGTGGCCCAGCACCTGGCTGCGGTTTGCAGTGGAAATGCTCACTGTTGTCCAGAAGCAAAGGGCAGGTAATTAAATCCCCCTGCATTACAGTTTATGCCCTGGATGATTTACTGCCCCTGGCCCTCAGTCTGATTTGTTTGAATTTGGGAGTTTGGCAGGGCAGGGACAATGCCTTGATCTGTGCCCGTACCAATCCCTGCCAGAAGAACACCAATCTCAGTGCCAGCCCCTGGCACTACCACAGCAGAAAAAACCCAATTTATGCCATTGCAGTTTCCCTTCTTGCTATTTCCATTCCTCCCACGTTGTCCCATCTTTGTCTTAAAACTGATTTTGGTCAGTTGACACACTCTGAAATATGCCTATTAAAGATAAATTGTCTTGTTGTGGTATTTACAGTATTCACTTCAAGCATCACCAGTAGCAAGTGATTGAAATGAACACCAATCAAAGAAAACCCAATAATAATCTAATGATACATTGATGATGGGGAGGAAAAAAAAAAAGACATTAAAATCTCACTCTGCATCTTGCAAAATCTAAGCTCAATTCTTCAGAGTAATTACCGCTGAGTTTCAGGTTATTTACTGTATGATGTTGTGACATGAGGCAACTGTCGAGAGGTGCATTATTTTCTCAGGTGTCCAGCCTGTCCTGAGAAGGTGCATCTTTAGCTGGGCCAGGCCCTGCAGGAGCAGGGCAGGGCATGACTGGATGTCCTTCTCTTTAGTACGTTCTAAAGTAGACAGCGCAAATGCAAGTGATACTAATTAGGTTGGTACAGTCAAAAACAACTTAATAGCAACAAGAAACATGCCTTAAATAATCCAGTATGTACAGTGTGACAATTCTTTCCATTGGGAGATCGCTTTGCCAAAATTTATCATAATTAACTGTAATTCCTTTCTCAGCCACCCTCCTGGAATCTTTCCTAATCCCCCCTGTCTATTTAGACACCTGACAGTCCCTGCTGTCCCCCCCTTCTCCAACACCTCCTCAACAGCCAGCCCTGGCAGGCTGGGAGCGGCTCCGTGGGAAGGGATGCCCAGTGGGGTGACTGCCCAGGGGGATCCCAGTGGGCAGCTCCAGCTGGAGCAGCTCCACCTCCAAAGAGTGTTGCTGATTAGCAACAAATTCAGAAAAATCTCTCAGCTTGAGCCTTGAAGCCTCCAAAATCAAACACCAGACAACGACTGTGCCAAGACCATCACTCAGTGTGCGGACTGACGCTATTTTTCTGATCTTGCTCTGCTCCCTGTCTGGGTTTTTGCCTTCTCTGCAGTCTGTAAGCCCTTCTAGAGAGGGATTTCTCTGTGGTCTCTGCTTAGGCAGTCTGGGCAAATCACATTCAGCCTGAAGACTGGCACTTCTAGCTGCTCTCATAAAGTATTAACGCACATATTTCTCAATGAGCATAATTTTTTAATGATATTTAACAGGCACTGGCTGCGTATGTTTGCCAATTTAAAGGCTGGCAGCAATGCTATTTAACGTGTGGTTTACTTTAAATGGTACATGCAGTTTACTTTAAATGGTAGGCAGATTTTTGGCTTCTAAGTCTTGTTTTAACATGCAAATAACCAAACAGTGGTTTAAGAGGATCCAATGCCAGGCAATGCAGAGGGTTTTTTTTGTTTTCCATCCAATGTATATGGCAAAGGTTGTGTTCTTAGTGCTACAGAGCAGCCCACCAGCAAACTTCTGTCAGCAGTTGCTGGATCTCAAACCCTGAAAGCTCTTTCAGTCATGAGGGCTGAGTTTTGTGCTTTTCTCACTCAGTTTTGCACTGTGGATTGGTGTGAAATTGAAAGAGGGAGCATGAGATAGCAAGAGAATCCCATGTAGGGGAAAAGCAAGAGTGTCAAACTGTCTTTCAATCAAAAATATTACACCAATGAACTAGACAACAGAGAAATGGATGGTGTCACCGAATAGTGACATTAAAGAATCAACTGAATGCGTAACTCTGAAATATTGGGTGACTGTCACCCATGTTATGCTTTGTTCTTTCAGCCACTGATTCAAATGAACCTTGTAAATTGAAATGTGCATGTAGAATAGAGTGTTCATAAAAGCCTTTGAGAGTTTCACAGTTTGGGCTATAATTACTTTTTCAGCACAACTCTTGGATACAGTGACTACCTCTTGAACAAGGACTGATTATCCACAGCTCTACTCATTTCTTTACAAGCTCATTGGGGAAGGCCTTATGCTATACAGTGTCAATGGAACATGGACTAATAAATAAAAATGGAATGATTGATTAAAAGCCAACAAGAGCCCAAGTATTCGAGATGACTCATTGTGCTGAAAATCTCATGATCTGAAGACAAAAGAGACAAAGGAATTCAGGATTGAAAAGGCAGTCCATGGCAGAGAGGAAAAGGAACCCAGTGGCTTAGTCACTAAACTCATGATCAGAAACTGTGAAATTATTATTAATAACAAATAACTGGAAAAGTGGCTGTCACATGGACAAACCAGACTTGATTGCAGGTTCCTGCCTAACCATGTAATTGCACCTATACATGAGATAAAGCAATAAAATAAGTAAGGATTAAACAGATCAATTTAAGGAACAAATCTTCATCTTGATGCAAATCACATGTTAAATGACTTCTTTCTTACTCACTGTTTTTTTGAATACCTAATGCCAGAAACTTACCTCATATTTCTTCATTTCTCTTGGTTCTAAACCACAATAAAATGCCAATACATCAAGGCAAGGATAGGCTGAGAATAGAGAACCAACATGGTATCGATCTTTAATAGCTTATCTATAGTGTTATCGAAAGCAGAGGTCTACTCATTTAGGAATGATTTCCTTGACCTAACTAGAGCACCCTAATTCCCATTATTCATCTAGTTTCCCCGTGGAATTAATGGAGAGCACTATCATAGGTGTTGTTCTAGGTGAGATGATTCATGCTCTGGAGGTGTGAATAATTCTTTCTTGACTAAAGAGGGAGCTTAAACAATTTTAAAAGGTAATTTATTTTTGCATCATTAAAAGTAAAGGAAATTAATTTTACTGTTAAAGACTGACTTCAATGCAGAACGATATTAGTCAAAAATAGGTTACCATCAAAACAGAACATGAGAGAGGCTTCAGTCAGGTCAGTCTCAATGGCAGGACTATTCCATTAGCCTTCATGACAGCAAAACACTTCTTTTGCCCTGAGTTAACTTTGTGGTCCTGTCCTTTAAAAATGTTCGGAAGTCCACTTCTTGACAGAGATCATGAGACAGGTTGATTGCCAAAGGCTGTCCTGCATTGTAGAAAGATTTGCTCATACAATAAAAAATGAAATGCAAAGCTATTTTATGACTTTTCAACACTCAAAGCTATTGGGATGTGTAATAAGCTCTGACCTGCACTCACAATTACAGTTACCATCACTCCCTGGGAATGAGACCTGAAGTTATAAATACATCCTCTTCCACGAGACATTAGAAATTACTTCAAAGAATTCATTTTCAGAAAGAAATTATGTACTAATTAAATAAAAGTCTAAAAATTAAAATCCAGTCCCAGAGATAAGTCTGCTCTGAGCAGACACAGATGCAGGTGAATGCAAACCTCTAATACTAATGCAGAGAAAGAGACAGTGGGTGGAAGAGTTTCTTCAGCCCCAATACATCAAGCAGACAGTCTTGGACTCAAGTGTTGCTCTCAAGTCTCCTCCCAGTGAACCCAAGAGAAAGACCAATGGCTTAAAAAGGTGGGGAAAGAAAATAATAGTTCATCAAAATGTTAAAATAATTTGTAAAATAATTAATTGTTTACAGACACATATTTACTTAACTTTATTACATTAAAGAGACTCCATCAGCAAACTGAGTTTCTCAGTCAGAAAAAGACAATCTTTCATGTCCCTCAAACTTTACGTGCATGAAGATGCAATTTCCAAGTTTCCAAGGTGAATGCAAAGTGCCATTCTTCAATTTCCAGGCTAATTTCACAAAGCAAACTTCTGAAGGGCATAAGATATTTGAGCTGTGTTACCCTTACAACTTTACTTAGAATCCTTTGAAACTGTAAAGAAATCATTTCTACCAAATGAAAGGTTTTATGAGAAAATTTCCTTTTACAATAGTGGGGGTTTTTTATACATATTAGAATAGTACAACCTTGACACTCCATTAAATTATTTGATGTGATTTAAAATACATGCAATGCTGTTTTCATTTTAATTCCACTGAAATTTTCTATAAAAGCATAGCTGCAAGACAGAAGAGGAAGAAAGAACCCAATGTCTATCTCCTTGCTTCCAGCTTACCAGCCTCCAAGTGGAACAGGCAGCATTTGCAAACCTATCTGGGCTCATTTATTTTCTCTAAATTTTCTCAATGTGTTGCAATATTTCATTTTCACTTGTGCAACAAGAAAAAGAACCCATAAAAAGATGATAGGGGAGAATTCTATGCAAGCCTTTGAAGTAATACTGATAATATATTCCCGAGAAACTGAATTCCCATTTGCATAATTAAATTGGCCAGAACTATCTGTCTGTCCAGCTTGCTGGAGTTCAGCCTCTCTGAAATGCAGTACCCACACCCATGAGACACTGGTCCATTACACAGGTGAGCTGAGGGAAGAACTCAAAGCACAGCGTGCAGGATTCAACACCACATGTTAATGGGAAGTCTAATACAAATTATACACTATGCAGCAGTGATATTTTAATATTTTGGGTAAATAACACACAACTGCTGAGGACAGATTGAATGGCAACACTGCAAAATTGAGGTCAACAGAGTTCAGGCTGAATTTTTCTTTTCCAAATCAAGCGAGGAGTAGTGAGAAGGATGGTGATAGGAGCTGGTTAGAAACCAGGTTTCCCCCTGCATAAATACAAATTGTCCATGCAAATTGTTGCTCCTACATTTTAGAACTCCCAAAACATGCAAAGCTTAGTCCTGTAAGTGCCGCTCTGCTGGAAGGCTGATGTGCACATAACTGCACTAACGAGGGGGACTCGTGTCTGATTGCAGAGAAGGCAACTTCTGCCAAGTGGGTCACTGCTTCTCCACCCCTAAATTTGTGTAGGGGAGAAAAACGGTGCCGTGGAATGAAAGCCTTTCCAAACCTGCAGCCAGAACTCAGCCAAGGCTGCAGGCAGGAAGGGAAAGGGGTCAAGGGACAAGTTGCCTTCCTTCCTGAGACACTTCAATATGTCTGTCTGTAGAGCAAAGCCAAGCCTTTGCCGTATCAGCATTAGCAGCTGGTGTCTAGCCAGGTAATTTTCAGTTTCCTTCAGTTAGTTAGTTATGCATAAAGCTTTCCTAATTGTCAGTCAACACAGCAAAAAAAAAAAAGTCCCTGCTCCTAGAAAACACGACTGTGTCTGAGTCCTCTGGGACACTAAAGTGCTTCCTGAAAGACCCAAAGCACGCTGAACTTCTTCCCTTAAGGTAGCAGTGCCTGCAGTGGTGATCTGGAGCTCTCAGTAATTATGTCAGTGTGAAAATGTCGTCACTAGGAAGTGAAAATGAGACTTCAATACAAATTAGGGTTCCTGTGGAATGACGCTGTGCTTTTAAGTTCAGGAAACAAACATGGAGCTTAATGCTGATAATCTCTGATAAAACAAAACAAAATAAACACCCCAAAAAATATCAAAGCCCCATCCTGTATTTGCAACAAATCATCAAGTGGCAGAAATCTCTCAAATGCACTCTGCTTGACCACAATTAAAAGGTAACACATATGTTGCCTGAATATCCTTTTAACATTGAATCCATTTATCAAAGACAATTTTCTGTAAATAATAAAGGATGATGAACCACCTAAAGAAAAGTCGGACCATCTGTCTGCCTCCTTAGTCATTAACATTCACCTTCAGTATATGCTTGGCTTGTTTTATAACTACTTGACTGACAGGAGAATTAGTTCATTCCCATGGTTAGTTTTTTTTTTCCCTGTAGACTTTATTTTTTTTCTACCCTCTATGCATATATTTTTTAAACAGAAGGTGGGGGTGGAATATGTGAAGTCTCAACTAATTTGAGAAAGCAGCATTGCTTCTGTGAGCAGATGTCATGGTGTTTGCATTTTACATATTCATTGAAATTATCCCCCTTTTCCAGGGTAATGAAAATGCATTTCTAGGCTGCCTTTAAGTCCCAGGTAGACTCTGCAGTTGTTACCACTTTCAGGTTTTCCCTGGTGCTGAGGGACTGCTCCTCCACATGTCTCTGCCCATTGGTGGCTGTGCCTGAGCTTAATTTCTGGGCTTGGGTACGTGAGAAGAGGGGTCCACCCCTTGTGACCTTCCATCTGTTTTTCAGAAACCAAGAATGGTCCCCACAGAGGTGCAACAACTCCCCACATACTGCCCAGTGTGATAAAACAGGGCAAAATAAAGGGAGTCAAGAATTCCAACTGGAATTTGCAGGGTCTAATCTAGAGACTGGCATATTATCTTTTATAAGGGATTCACAACCTTAGAAATTTACAATTAAAAAACAAAACACCTCTTAAATTCTATTCAACTTTTAAGATTAATTTTATGGTTCAAAGGCTTCAAAATAACAAAGTCAGCAGAATTTTGTGGGACAATAAGGACCGAAAAAAAGATGAATGGTAACTAGAAATGAGTTCTGAGTACTTAGGTGCTTTTTTGTATTTTCTGCAGAAGTTCTGAACTAAAATATTTTCTTGAAGTTCCAGCTGCTAACCTTTCATGTGTGTGTCCAGTGCAAAACTAAGTATGGGCAGGAAATAGGCTCAGAAAAGCAATCTTAAATAGATTTTCAATTAAAGGCATAATGGAAATGGTAAATAATTACAGGATAGTTTGAAGTCAACTGAATTCAACAGCAGAGCTTTGAGAACTTACTCAACAATGGCATAGACAAGATGTTATTATACTTTCTTCCAATTAATTCTCCCCTTCCATTTGCTGTAAGGTTAGAAGTTTTTCACTCTTATATTACGTGATGTTTCTAAGCCCACTCTGTAAGACAAAACTCTTCAAAGAATCCTCCTTTTCCTCTAGAAATGAGATTTATAGCTTAGAGTTAGGATTCAAATAGAAGAAGGCTGATTCAACATGAACATGTAGAAGTTCTTCTTCAAAGGGGTTCCACTGTCCATCCCCAACTTATTAAAAGCATTTATATTGAAATATAGAATTCCTAAGAGCAAGTTTCTCTAAATTAAAGAATGAGCTAATTAGTAAAAAAAAAAAAAATCCCACAAGAGACCAGCTTATAGCTAACAATTCTTTTTTTTTTGCTTCAACTGATCTAAAACTGCTGTGGAGAAGCTGCTCAAATGGACTCTGACAGTGGCTCCAAAACTGCTTCCACCTTGTCAGGGAAAAAGGAATAGGAAAAGAGGTGGAAGTTGAGGCTCAGGCAAATGAGCAGATAACACAGCACCAGCCAACTGATGCTTTAACCGTCTCAGATAAAGGGGGTCACCTTGGGCTGAGGTTTAGTCTGGTGTGCACAAACCAGTTAAGAGAAACCAGTTAACACACCCACGGGGTGACACAATCAGTTGTTAAATGTATTAACAGTTTATGTAGGAAGGCTCTGATATCCCAAACTGCAACAAAACTGACTCTGGACATCAGCCACTTATTTAAAAGGCCAACAATATTTCATCTGTACCTTCCTGACTTCAGGAGAGCTCATCTGGCTGGAATTTGGGGGGGCTGAGGGGATGGTGTCTGTATGTTTTCTATCAAACTTTATTTGGCTTGGTGACAGTCCAATACCAAAAAAACATGCACAGCAATATGCCGGAGGAAAACCTACTGAGAAAAATCTACATATTATTTTTTAACATGCAGGTGGAGTTGGGTTTATCCACATCAGAATGAATAAATTCATCACAGACAAAACAGGTGACATGGTATTGGTATAAACACTCATTGGAGATTGACTTAAGAAGTACAAATAACAGAAATGGATGAATAAAGAGTCAATAAAATTAAACACTTTTGCAACTGTTGACAGCAAGAAAAATTACCCTGTCAGTGGGGAAAGAACAGATCCAGACTCTGATGATTTTAGTATAACTCCAAAGTACTGCTACCTTCTTGTGGCTCAGCTTGGCTTCTCTTATCAAATAGTGGGAGGCAGGCAAATTAAATCAAGTAGTCAGAAATCACTGAAATCAAATAATTGAACCATCATATTCTTTACTGGAGATTATTAATTGGGTGTCATTTATCTGAGTCAAAGTGGGAAATTTGCTACAGAATGAAAGAAAGCAGCTTTTCCTCCCTTTTAAAAATGCCCATTGCTCGTACCTTTTAAGTCTTCTGCATTCAAGGCCCTGGGCTTAGCAGAAGTAAGGAGAATTTATTTCATTATTGCAGAAAATGTGAGGGCACAGCCGTGGGAGGAAACCAGAATGTGCAACCACAGGAAAATCATGGAAATCACCAGAGGCCAGCGGGTCCTGCTTGAAGACCACACAGAGCAGTCCTGCTTCGGGAGGAAGGCAGAGCTCGGATTAATTTGGGGTTGGTGTGGTTTGCCCCTTCCCACAAGGTCTAAAGGCTACAAAAGCCCTTCGTGTCACCTCTTTGTGTCCGTGGTGATGTATTTGGGATGACCCCCCTCCTTCAGGACGCTGCGATGAAAACAGAGCCATCGACTCGTGTTAACCCACCAGCACGTGATGTTGAATGTTTGATGTGTTTTGTTGCAATAAGACCCACGCCTGAAAGACACGAAAGTGGAGCCTCCACAAACCCCATTAGCAGAAAGCAGGGCTGTGTCTAAAGTGAGCGATCGCACGCACAGTCTTTGAGGAGCTGGGATCTGACACTCTATTCCCTCAGCCTGCGCCTTCAGCTGAAAAATAGTGTTTCAGAACCTCAGGAAGCATCTGATTTTTCCTCAGACTCCTTCAGCTGAAGCATCATTGAAAACATTGAAAAATAAAACTGCATTTTTTTTAAAAAATGCATGTTTTAATGTAAATTTTATAATGCACCTAAATAAAGTATTAAATAAACCCCCAGCAAAAATACCACATTTCATAACTAAACATCTGATATAAAGTTTGGGTGGGTTGTTATATTCTAACAGGAAAATGCAGAGAAAAAAAATACAAAGAATTGTTTGTCTTCCAATCTAATTTCATTTAAAAGAAGCTACTGAACTTAAACCAAAACAATGATTCACATGGTATTATTGGCAACATTTTGTTGATATTTCCTTCTTGGTTTACAAAGAATCAACATTTATGATAAGTGCCAGACAAAAAGGCTCAAGTATATGAAAGTTTAAAAGGAATTTATAATGTAGCTGAGATCTCTTTCTAGGTGGGAAGCTGTTGATAACTATACCCACCATGTTCTTATTGCTGCACTATAGCTTCATATGGACTCAGGGATGACCCATCAACTAATTCAAATATTTCAAATCCACCTCTTCAAAACTCTCTGCTCTCTATTTTAACATGATTTTTTTTTTTTTAAGTGAAAACTTCTTTGTGAAATCTCCTTTACTGAGAGGCTTGGCAAAAACAACGGGCGAGACAAGACAGGCAGTGAAACCCAACCCAGATGTGGCCACTTGTCTGCGGCTCTCCCTGTTCCATGCTCGGCCAACATCAGCTTTTCTTGGTCCACGACTGTTTAACAGCTTGCAGGTGTTAAGGCTGATGAGCAGAGCACTGGGTTTCTCAGTAGAGCTCATTAAATATACACTCTTGGAAAAACAAAAAAAGGGGGATTTTAATTTACTCAGCTATACTGGAGTGAATCCCTGTGCCTCTGGAAGCAGCGGCTCCTGCACAGACACCCCCCCATCCTGCAGCACAGCCACAGCAGCGAGGATATCACTCACTCAGAGAACTATGCATTCACTTCAGTGCCATTTCTATGTTTCCTCCAGTTTGGCTATAAAGACTCCACTAAAAATCCGTGTTTTCCTTCCAGTTGCACTCCATTGAATTGATCTCTGCTGTTTTTATGGGGTGGAAATCTGGCACAGTCAAATAACGCCACAGGTAAACCCTGACAGCAGTTTGGCTTATGGCACTCAGATCTTATAAATGCTGGATCGTGTAACGTGCAGAGATGGAAAGGGGACTTTTCAGAGAAAAAACAATTAAAAGACAGTGATCAAAAATGAAATCAGATTCCAATAGGAATGACTATCCATTGAGAGCAGACTGTCAAACTGCAGCCCATATTGCAAAATGCATTGCTCTAGGACTCAGTCTTGTTCCAGCACATTTATACTGACACTCCCATTTATACTCCCACATTCCTGACAAGTGACAACAGTCACACAGGTGTATCATGACTTGTCAACTGAAAGATAGTAAAAATAATAAAGCAGATATTACAGTGCTAAATATTGATCAATGAGGGTAATGCTGTCCATTTATTATCTTTTTTTATCATTTATTATCAGTTTTGCAACATCCTCGTTAAGTATCTGACAACGACAAGGCAAACCATTGTTATGCCTAAATTTTCCACAATTTTTTGTCACCTTTTATAGCAAAGCTTCCTACACAGGTAGGATTTGGTCCTGTTCTGGACTCAGAATCATCCTGGGTACAGCTGTCACTAACATGCAGCCACAGACCTTGGCTGAGTTTTTATTGAGAAGTTATGGGTTTAACTTAGAAGAAAAAAAACAAACAAAAGCATCACCAAAAAACTCCACAAACAAGCAACAAACCATCTGACTTTGTTCTCTGTCCTCTCATATTTTTTTGCTGTGTGAAACAATACGTTCTGTCCTTATGACCTGTGCATGTGTGGGCGAAGGGGAAATGACTTTTCATTGCACAAAAGCACATTTTTATTATTTTTCCTTCTTTCTCTGTTTTTCTCCCTACGGTTCAACATTTTTTTCTCCCACAAATGATAGAAAAAGAATCAGAAAAAAGATGAATTTTCTCAGCATCTGTGTTAGTTTCTCCTCGACTCATTATTCCCCCCAACTCTTCCCACCCCTCTTTTCTCCTTGTAACCACCAAGCCATTCCCTTTATCACCTTCCCAATGCCAGTGGTCTCCAAAGAGTAAACACACAGGGAGGGAACCTGCTCTCAGTCACGCAACGTTAATGCAGAGCAAGCCTGTCACATTTAGTGCAGGAAATCCAATTTAGTATTTGTGTAGTTGAGAGCACAGTTTGGTCCTCTCTGTTGGAGAATATATCCCACATACTGGAGGAACTTCTCCTTAGAAGTCATTCTTTCAAGATCTTCAGGAAAATTAGATATCGTGCTTATAGTCTACATGCTGCCTGAAGTTTTGAGCAGTAGAGATAAAAAAATTTACAGTGCATTTTAGTAATCTGCTGTGCATGTTTTTCCCTCAAGATAGATGCATTTATATCTCCAAACCTATCACAGCATCCGCTATTAGACAGTCTTACATGTAAACTCTCTCACACATGCAAGGAAATAGAAAAAGAGGAATAAAAGCCCTTGACAATAGTGTGCTTGATTCTCTGCAAATCCCTGTGGATGTATAGTACACAGTAAGTCAAAAATAATTAATAGGGTCAGCTCCAAGAGATGTCAGGTTCACTGAAGCGTTGGATGTTTCTTTGAAAGAGAAACAACGCTGACACATTTTTAAAATGTAGGGAAAACTAAATGCTGTCTCTAGAGGTTGGCACTTCCATGGTGCTCCTGGAACTTCTCCCCATCACTCCCCACGTTTACTCTTAGTCATGTTGCTGACATATGGTCGCATTTCTGTCGAGGATGTGGAAGCTCAAGGGTAGAACTGAGTGAAAAAAAATGGCTGCTTATCTTAAAACATTGTTTTGCAATTAATCCAGATTTACAAATGTGATGGCCAACCTTGGTCTGATCTATTAATCCAGTTATTCCACTGCAAAAAGAGTTTATTTCCATAAGGAAGGTGCATTCAAATTCAAACCTAGATTTTTAAATACATGTGAGAAACGGGATTTGGCAAAATAGTTGGTATTTGTCTACCTGAACCCACCAAAATCAGAGGCCAATAAGATTCAAAGGAGGAATTCAATGCTTTTAACAAATCCCATTATGCCAGAAGTCATAATAGGCACTTACATTTTGTCACCCAATTCAATCCACATTTTGCAACTCTTGTTTTAAACTAAATGCATTAATATTTGCTTTTCTAGGCACAAGCAGCACCAATATTGGCATGCTAAAATTTCAGTCAATAAGAAAGGATTTTATTCTATGCAAATACAACCTAGCAGCCTCTCCTGCTCAAGAACCATTCCTTTCCAACATGAAAAATACTTCCCTTAGAATACAAATATATCCCAGCATCATGCATAATAATTCCTTTTGTTAATCTGGAATTTCTAATAAACCCTGAGGGTCTGCTGAATTGTTTTCAGCAGTTACAGCGAGTGCTGCCAACCCAAGTTCTTCAAGACTCGGTTTACTGGCAAACAGTGATTTTAACAAGCAAAGAGGAGCTTCAGTTCATTGTTCGGAGAGTCACAGACAGAGCTCTGCCTTCCCAGTGACACCCTGGAGGCTCCGAAGGGAGACAGGGATCATTAGGAAGAGGACTGGCACTTCCAGCAGCTGCTCTCTGGTGGCTGTGACAAGTGACCTCTGCCAGGGCGGGTCATCGCTGCGAGAGAGGCCAGAGAGAAGGAATGAGGCAAAAGAAACCAGCAGACTAATGCAGTATAATTTAAAAGCTGACCCCGTACATTTAGGCTAATGAAACTAAACAACTGTAATCCTGAAAAGAAAATGAGCACTATTGAGACTGGAGCTACAGTACTTGAAATCCAATTAACCGTTATATCTCCCTAAAGATTCGGATCACATTTTTCTTCCTTTCATTAACTGAAATTTGGTTTTTTTCTTTGATTAAACTTAATATTAAAAAACCCAAACAGACAGGACGATAATCAAAGGTATGTATCATCTTAGCCCCACTCTGCATTATTAAAATCTCTCATCTCAATCATTTGCATGATGTTTCACCAGCAGTACAATCACTTAGAAATAATCAGTCTGCCAATTAGCAAAACTCTCCTCAAAACCACAGCTTTCATAGTGCCACGCTAAGGATATTTCTGCCTTCTACTCTAGTTCGACACATTTAACCCTGAGAACTCAATGACCTTCCAAGCATATCCAAATACAGTCCTAGACCAGAGCAAGTGAATATGAAATCTGTAGCTTGTTATTACTGATGTAATTAATTAATCTTCTTCTAATCTGTTTGTGAAATAAAAGAAAAATAGCAACATAAAGAGCTTTCTTTCTACCTTATTTATTAAAAGAAATAAACTAAAAACCAAGTCTATCCTTTAACTTCTGGGTTTGATTTGGTTTCTTAATCAGTTGAAGAAAGCCAGAATTAGACCACTTGGTATCTTCAGAAAAGAGAAGTGCCAGCACAGTCAGTGGTCATAAAAGAAATTAGAAATATGGGGGAGTATCTCAGACCATAGTCAAGGACACATTCTCTCCAGAATCCCTTGATGTATTTAGAAAAGATACCAAATCTTAAGTACATCCTGTGGATTCTGGAAGTATTTGTGTTTTCCAACAAATCTCCAGACCAAAGAGTAAAGGCGTGAAACAAAGTGGGATCAATATTTCTCAGCCTCCTTTTGTTCTCCTCCCCAAAGCTCAGAGCTGGGTCCTGCTCCTCTTTCCCTGCAGTCATGCCCATCACTGCAGGAGAACAGGAAAAGCCTGCAGATTGAAAGAGGACAGGCAAGATTTTCCCCATTCTCACACACTGAAATATGCTCTGTTGACATGAAAACCATAATAATTCTGAAAATGGGCAATAATCGTGGGAGAGAGAGGGGGAACAATTAGCAAGTGCTTGACTTGGAGTGCAAGGCCAAGGGAGCAGGGAAGGTCCCTTTCCACAGAGCTGGATGCCCACAGTTGGGCTTTTTGGAGCAGGTTTTACCTTGGCTTCAGCATCACACACCTAAATTATAGAAACTGGTTGGGATTGCTTCTGTACAACTAGAGACAAGTGTTGCTGTGATGAACACACTGTGCCCACGTGTGTAAATCAGAGCTATTGGCAAAGGGATGTTCAATCTCCAGAGCTGGTATTTAGGTACAACTTCAGTCAGAAACATCAACTTGAGGCACTCTCACTTTTATAAGGGATAAGCAGGTTGATTTGGAACCATTTTCATTTATAATTATTTTAGTAATTGCCTACCCGATCTTCTACCAATGAGATAACAGAAAAGAACATGGTTTATCTTCTTTTAAACAAGAAACTAAAAAAAAGTCCACTAGTTAGACTGTTTAGTTCTGTGCTGATCTGTTTCATGACACAAATAACTATAAACAGTCAACAAGAGAATCCCCTTTACTTTTATGTATTTATTTAAAAGCTTGTTTATAAAACTCATTTTTTCAGAGGGCCAAGAGCTGGGACAGTGTCTACCCTGAGTGTATCTCAATAATCATGAATGTTTTTAAAATATACCAGTCTTGGTCCTTCATTTAAAACCACCTGCATTGCCCCAGGGCTAAGAACCAGGTGATCAGAAATGTATCTGAGCTGGTCCAAGGTTGGACTTTAATAGCTCCTTTCCTAACAGAAAATTCCACATAGGACATCTAAGGATCTGTTGTGAAATTTTAGTGATTCAACTTCACATCAAAATGATTGAGTACAAGTGTATTTGCAGCCCAAGAGTGCAAGAGAAATCTGGAAGCTAATTTTGTGTAAGATCACAACCTCCAAATTAAATAATAGATGTAGCCTGCCTGCTGCATCATCAAATTTTAATTAGATTCTTTGCAGCTGTATGTCTTTGATCTCAGCTAAATAAATCATAGATGCAATGTGGTTTTTTGGTTGGATTGTGTGTCATGCTAAACTCACATATGAAACAGAATAACGTGTTTGAATCTGCATTGTTACAAGGAGGGTAGGAGAAGGTAATTTCCCCTGAAACTTCACCTAGAGCACTAAATGACTTCAACATCTAAATGACTTCAACATCTACCTTTATCCCCGTACCTGTTTTAAAAGTTAGGTAAAAATATTTTCTTTATTTTTTTCCCTTTTTCAAGCAGCAGTACCACAATCCAACAACTGCACTGCTGTAACTTGTGGAGAGAAGTTACGGGCTGAATCCAAAAGCCCTACGGGCCCCTCCAGAACCAAGGTTTGAAATACCTTGGCTGGTTGATGGCATCTGAACTGCCTTTGTGCTTTTTTCAACTATTTCAATCTGAATTTCTGGGCTAATTTGTACAAACTGAATTGCAACAGACGCAGGAGTTTACAGCTCCCGTGGCAAAGTTCTGCTCCCAAACAGGGCAATTTGGTCCTTGTTTAAAAGATCAAATGACAGGCCAAATCCTGGATTGTAGGACACAGACACCACATATTTCACCTGAGAAGGAAAAGGATTTATTTGCTAATGACTTGCAGCAGGATTTGTGTTTTGAGCATCACATGATTTCCAAGAGCTCTGAATGCACATCCACACCCTTATCCTAGATCCAAATGAGATCAAAAGGGATCCCCCCGGGAGCTGCTGCTGGAGCTGGGAACTTCACTGCTCTGTCTTTCCATAAGCTGCACATTTTTAGGCTCTGTTTTGCTCCTGATTAAAACCAAATTAAAATATAACCTTCTATAAAGTCCATATAAATGATTGCATTTGGTGGATTTCATCTGCTCCTGTACTGCACGTCTTGAGTTAGCAACAGCCCAAAACAAGTAAAAAGAATCATTGTAAGGTCAATTCTGCTCATGGTTATCAGTGTTATGGAAAAGTTGCTTCTTTCAAAAAGAGCATACGAATTACTCTGTAAAACAACTGAAATCAGTAATGTTTTGCCCACAATTTATTAACAGCACTGAAACTGTTAGTTTTATAAATGAAAATTGTCCCATCATAATGAGGCAATTTAATTCCTTTAACATTTGCACTGGTTTTATAAAACTGCAGACAAAAAGCCATCCTGCAGCAGCTTGTATCTTCCATGATGTAAATATATATATTATAATCCTAGGAGAATATATCAAAAGAATTTTACATTGCAAGACATACCAATAACTAGTAAGACTAATAGCTAATCAAATTATTACATATTTATATCCTGAAGAGAGTCTGTCATCTTAGTCCAGTGCCAACTCAAGATCAAGAACTGTTAAAGAACACATTCCCTGTGTTATTTCCCACAGAGAGAAAGTTTCAAAGAACACTTTTGTAACTCAGATAACAGCAAATTTTTTGATTTCTTTCTTGAACAGAATGGACATCTGCTGCATTTTATTTTGCTATTACTCTGCACTCTTCCCAGCAGCTGCAATATAAGCCCTCTCTCCCACAACGTAATGAAAGATGTTTTCTAAAAACAAGTTTGCAAACTGTGAACAAAGTGCATAGATGAGAAAGTCAAATTTCCATGGATCTCAATTCATTGTCATGTGCTGAAACGAGTTTCTTACTACAGAAAAATAGATTTTTTTTTTTCCTCGTTAAAGGATATTTTTTAAATGTCACACTGCACTTCTGCTTGGCTCCTTCAGCCCTCGTGTCCTCCCTAAGTCAATACAGACACGGGAGCTGGACACAGCAGGCTCTGCTGCCTGCACAGAGCCAGCACGTCAGGACAGGCTGCATTTATATCAACACACTAAGAGATTTATTTGGTTCTCTAAAGCATCTTCCCCAGCAAGCTGTGTGGATTTGATATCAACTGTTTAGACATAGACCATTTGTACAATTTAACCTTCGGTATTTATACAACTATAAAGGGAATAGGGTGCATTTTTATGTCCCAGAGCAGTACATAAAAGGAATAAAAAATGCAAAGACTGGGTAGACAAGCTTTCAAAAAACTGTAGACCCTGCTCTTATGCTGCTGCATAATGGTGTGTAAAATGTACTCCAATTTTTTGGTCACAGGACAGAGAGTGTAGCATGAAAGCAAGAATATTAATGATATAAATTTTGCCTGTCACTAGCCTTGAAACCTCCATATGTCAAGCACAAGTTTAATGTTCTCCCTAAAAGAAGGTGAGGAGGTTTTTTGTTTTTTTTTCTTTTTTAAAACAAACCACTTTGCATAGCAGAATATTTTGATTACCTACTCCTGCTGCAAAAAGCATATCTCAAGGCATCTTAAGTTACCCTAATAAACTGGATTCATTTCTGGCTCAAGATTTTACTCATCATCTCTTTCTTCCTCGCTAGTTTCTCCTAAAGGTACTAAAGCACAGACTATGGTCTAAAAATATGTAACACAATACATTAGTTTCTTTGCCGCATCAAGGACATCTTTTATAAAGTAAATAGCCATGACTGGATAAGAAACTATGCTGTGTATTATAAAACACTTGGTGCTTTATTTCACCTTTTGTTACGCTTTTTGAAACTAGGTAATGGCTGTAAAATGTTCCTTTACTTAGTTTCTTTTTCGGCTTGATAGCAATCTCTCGACAGCATCCTCTACGTGAGCTCAAAGGAGCACGTCTTTAGAAACACTGCCAAGCTTCTGAGGATATATCTAGTTTTTGGAAAATATTTTTGAAGTTACACAGGGGTATAACTCAAGCCAGTTTATAAGACTGATTACAGAGTGAGAACTTGCCTGTTTCTGAAAAGTCTTTTAAGATGTCGAGTTAGGCACGTAAAAGGACTAGTCAGCTCTAAAATTATAGGTCCTTAGGAATCAAATGCATGACAAATTTTAAAGGAGCCATGGGTTACTCCTCAGAACAGCCAGTGTTTTAAGTCACCTATTCAAAAGACACTGCCAGTAGCTCCCTCCTTAATTCTCCATGCAGATACGCCAACTAAGATTAAACCTAACTCAAAGTCAACAACACAACTGGTACTGCTACTGCATGAAGAGTTTTTGTAACAGACACAGAGGGGCTGGCATCTGTTTTCCTGCATGGAGAAAGAGACAGGCTCCAGGGAAGTGTTCCCAGGCTGTGTGACCACAATGAAGCACAGAATATGCTGAGCTGGAAGGGATCATCGAGTCCATCTCCTGGCCCTGCACAGGACCATCCCCAAGAGTCACATCCTGTGCCCCAGAGCATCATCCAAACACTGCTTGAGCTCTGCCAGTCTTGGTGCTCTGTCCACTGCCCGACCACCCTCTGCGAGAAGAACCTTTTTCTAATACCCAACCAAACCCTGCCCTGACACAACTCCAGGCCATTCCCTGGGTGCTGTCCCTGGTCCCACAGAGCAGAGATCAGTGCCTGCCCCTCCACTGCCCCTCCCAAGAAAGTTGTACCTGCAATGAAGTCTCCCCTCAGTCTCTTCTTCTCCAGCTGGACACACCAAGTGCCCTCAGTGTCCTCACACCTTTCCCCATCTTAGTTGCCCCCTTTGGACACTCTCAAATGGCTTAATGTCTTTCTTACCTTGTGGTGCCCCAAACTGTTCCAATATTGCAGGTGAGGCCACCAGGACGATGCCCTGGGAGCCTTGTCCCCACCGGAGCACTGGGCAGGCAGATGGACTGTGCCCACTGGCACGGACCTGGAGGAGATTTGGGGCACGTGGAGCAGCCCAGCAGAGCCATGGGGCACACGTGAGGGGCACTGCAGACCTGCAGGAGGGCAGAGCCACTGGGGCTGTGGTGCCCCCAGCAAGTACCACTTCGGAGCCCTGCACCACACGCAGACCACGCCGTGTGCTGAGATCTGAGCACAAACCCATCAGCCTGTCTCCGGAGGGCATTCTGAAGATAAACATAGACTCATAGAATTGACTGGGTTGGAAAAGACCTCCGAGATCATCAAGTCCAACCCTTGGTCCAACTCCAGTCCATTTATTAGATCATGGCACTCAGTGCCATGTCCAATCTCAGTTTAAAACCTCCAGGGACGGTGAATTTACCACCTCTCTGGGCAGGCCATTCCAATGCCTGATTACTCTCTCTGTAGAGAATTTCTTTCTAATACCCCACCTAAATTTCCCTGGCAGAGCTGAAGCCCGTGTCCCCTTGTCCTATTGCTGACTGCCTGGGAGAAGAGACCAGTGTCCAACCTGGCTACAACCTCCTGTCAGGGAGTTGCAGAGAGTGCTGAGATGCTCTTGGGAGCATCTTGAATTTCCTCGCTCCATCCTCTGACCAACAGGCACAACACACACACACGCACAGAGGAAGGAACATCTAGTTGCTGCTACTCCCTCTTCTTCCAGGTGGAAATTAAAGAGATGAGATAAGAGAGAGACTTCACTCAGTACAGCCTTTTCCAGGCACAGATACCCAAACAAAGCAACACCTCTGTGCTCTTTGCTAAAAATTAGACTGTGACCTAGCCATTAGTCCCTGAGTAGGACTGCACAGCTGCTGTCTGTCCTGCTATTATTAATCACACACAGTCAAAAATGAAAGCAGTTCGTACAGAAAAGTCAAAGTACGGCATGAATAAAGAATTTCAAAGCTTGTTTCAATTGCAACTTCTTTAAATAAAAGAGTTGGTTTCTAATCAGGTCACAGTGAAATATTCATTTCCTGGAATCCTGGCATTTAGGAGACAAAAATCTCTTCTTATGTACATCTCATACACTGACATATTTTCTGAGCAACTCAGATGTGTTCTTCAGGCCAGTCTGGATCAACTAATTTAGTCAACACTTACATAAAAGTCACTTGCAGGTCAGGTCTCAGTCCTACCCTGAAAACCAGACAGTGTCCATGGTATCATGAGTGTCCATTAGAGATAGTATGAAATGATGACTGCATTAATTGGGGAAGGAGAGGACAGATATGGACAAGGAAATAAAACCATATTCAAAACAGAGATCAAAGATTTTTTAAAAAATCAATTACCTGTTTTAGTCTTGTGTGCCCTGTAACATAGAGCTCTTTTATAAAACAGATGGAGTTTGTCAAAAACAGCTAAACATGCCACTTTTTCTGACAAAATGCAAGGCTTGCTGATGCTTACACATGCATTCTCTAAAGCTGCAAAACAAAAGCACACTCCTCCAGCTGACAGCAGCCCATTTGCTCATTAAATCTAAGGCACTGTTATTATTTCATGTTCTAACTCTTCAAGACCTTTAGTGATTCTTGAGTCACATGTTTCCAAAGTAGGGCATGCAAAATAACATGGCTCGAATCACTTGGAGAAAAGCTTTGAGGAGCCTAAAATAGGCACTTCAGTTGTAAAAGTGAAATGAGGACAGGTATTAAATAAACAATGCACAGAAGGCAGGAGCATACAGGCCATGTTAAGGATGACACAAGGAGGACAGGAGGGAAATAATGTCACAGAAGTTTTGAAAAGACACGGTACATTGAAGACTTAGCATCATATTTCCATCTCTGTTTTTACCCCTGGGTGTTTCACAAATGTGACGACTGTGACTTTGAGGCATAAATGGAATTACTGATTATAGGAAGGGTTTTGTTCTACTCTAGCAACAGGGTTATGAATTTCTCATCCTTTACAACCAAGAGAAACATATGCCTGTACATGCAAAGAGTCCATGAATTCATTCCTGCATTCCTCCCTAGATGAGGCACAAAAAATAAAACCATTCCCAACTTTGGGGATGGCTGGATTAGAGAACTTGAGGAAAGTTCCTGTGAAAGTCTGGAACACAGCAAAATTCCCGTGTCACAGGACAGCAGAGTAACACCAACAGGACTCTGGCAGGAACAGGAGGCCTTTGGTACCTCACAGAGATGGATGCACTGCAAGGCTTCTACAGCAACAAACAGAGCTTTATGTTGGTTTTGTTTTCAGCAACATGACAGATAATGCCCAGGAGGGGCATATTTCAGTTTCCCTGTAATCAAACTGAACAACAGCACTTAACTTAATTCATGCAAGTGCCATACCCAGAGAAGGAGATGTCACAACAATATGAAAATGGAACATGTGATGGCTGAAAAGAACAGTTAACAATAACTTTCTAAAAATAATATCACGTTTTTAATTATACTCTCTGTTAGAAAAAGCTGACAGAGATGCAATAAATTAGTCTTCAACATCCTCCCTACTCGCAAGGCTTATTCTCCTGCTGGGTTCTGGCACTACAGGTCTGTCTCCAGGAGTGGTGAATCCCAGCAGTGACCTGGATCAGTCTTAAGAGGGGCCAAACTTAACCAGGAAAATTGTTTCTGGGCACCTCCAGCACCTTTGCTGTCACAGACTATAATTGTGCTGATTTTCACAAATTCTCTACAAAATAAGGGATAGAAGACAAGAAAATAAAGAAGAAAGGAAAGTGAACCTTCTCATGGATAAGGAAGTTAAGGAAGGTTCACCCATCCTTTCCTTCTAGAAATGTGCCTTCTGAGGCACAGAATTTGAGGAACTTTCCACAGGCCATCCATAAATGCAGGATGAGTAGGGACATGAGCACAGGTTGTTAGAACCCCACACCAGCATTGACTATTCTTGTTCTTAGTGATTAAGGTATTGATCAAAGGTTCATTAGTCATTGATTTTCGTAATTAACCTCATGCTTTGGAGTTCATAATTTGTGTGAAAATTGCTTATGAGTAAAGCAAGATCACACAGTAATGAAAGGCAGCATTTCATCCCATGGAGATATTCCCATGGAAGGCACCAAACACCAAATATTATCAGTAAAACGTAATTGGGATAATCTTACTCAGCTCAGCAGTGTGTCAAAATACCCCTGTGACAAAATAAGAGCCCAAAGAAACAAACTGCTTTACAACCAGGGATAAAAAAGATTAATTGCTCAGAGACAGAGGAAGAACAAGGTAGTGAAGCATCATACAGTCACCATAAAATATGTATAATAATGCCACAAAAGAGAAAACCACTAAATTTCCTATATTTTTTTTCCAGGAACTATTCTGTTCAGTGGAAAAATGTTCCCCTTACGCTGCATGCAGGAGCAAACAAACTGGATTTAAAAGGTTCCCCACCACCACCAATTCAGAGAGCAGCAGACACGCAAACTCCCCATCTGGGACTGCTGATTCCTGTAAGCTGCTTTTCCCTCTCCCTGGGCACTGAGCGTTTGGTTCTTTGGGTAAATGCAAGTGCTTTCAGTCCTGCACCCACTCAACAGCACTCTGGTTCACTAACTATAGGTGCTGAACACAAACACTGTGGGGCACATCACAGCCTTAAATAAAACCTGAACAGGCATTGCCAGAACCTCTCCCAGGGACGGCAGTGCCAGCTCTGAGCACAACAATTCCCATCTGCTTTTTGCCCTGTGGTCAGTGGATATTTGTGGCTTGAAATCACACGTTGTCCTTTATGTCCCTTCACCCTGCCATGTCTCTGCTGCCGAGCTCTCAGAGAGCTGGGACAGAGCCTTTTTTTCACAATTTAAAGGAAATGTTTATTCCTCTTCCATTCTCTGCTTTCCCACCTTCAAATTTAGCCAAATTTCACTGAGACTCTCTTGTGTCTGGGGTCCAATGTGGCGACTGCCAGAGTAACAGGAGGAGGCACATCAGAGCTGATCACAGAGCCTTGTGACAAACCCACACAAAAAATGAAAAAGTTTTAGCAGCTTTACTCACAATTCTGTTATATTCCTCATTAGCATTTTGGGAAAATAATCCAGTTTTCTGCAGCAAATGACATTTGGTGACAAACAGTTGGAATCAGAGAGAACATTGACAGCAAACTTTGAAAGTATGTTGGAAGAACACACAACAAGCTACATGTGGTTAGATCAGCAATAAAATAGCATTTACACCCCTCTGAGTTTTGTAGAAATAAACTCCTGTAGATCTTCAAGTCACTGTCATGCACAAAGACTGAGTCCAAAGGACTTCCATTAAGAATAATCTCATTGCACAACATTTTAGCCCTGCTGCAACACTGAACCTACCTTAAATACACCTTACAGGACAACTGTATTTGTAATTAATTATTCACTTAAACAACTTAGAACTAAATATGGCTCAATAAAAAAAAAGTCTGAAAAATCACAAGTTGTTATATATATATAAATAAAAGGCAGTTCTCCTTTCTAAGCCAAAGAAAATCACTATCAAAAAAAGGTTTATATTGTCACAAAATGTTTTAGTTTGCTTCTACAAAAATTAGCACAGGAAACAAAGAAATCTCAGGCTTTCTCTCAGGGCTACGCAGGAGTTTAGAAGCTGGAGAACAAGTTCCTGTTTCTATCAAAGGATTTGGATTAATCAACTCATTTTCCTGTGCCTAAAATTATTCTACAGCACTTGCATCTTTAGTATCAGAAGCCTACAGATAAAACACAGCGCAAATGTTAATTTTATTAGTAGGAATGAAGGAACTGCACACAGCTCCCACTCTCTCCCTTCCCCCAGCAGCGTCAGGGCTAGTGTTTATCAGAAAATACTATTAGCAGACACATTTCTCTTAGACCACAACTCTTTAGCTCAAGTCTGAGCATCGAAACTCCCATTTAAGTCACTAGGAATTTGGAGACAGGAGGTGTGACGACCTTTGTCATGGCCTGTCAGCATCCCAGAAACACCAGCCCAGGAACTCCATCACCTGAGAGCAGCAGAATCTCATTCCTTGTAGAAAGAGATACCACCATTTATTCACTACATTTGGAGGGTTGTAGGAGCAGGTGGCTTATTTACACTGTTCATGTAATACACCCAATTGTTCATAAAAATAAGGGACTTGCAGCGCAAGGTGCTGAGCAGCAGCTCCACGTGAGATGCGCTGCCACCTGAATATTGGGGGGGAGATGCATTTCTTTGGCTCAGACTCTCCTGGGATGAAGTGCTGGCACGTGACCCTGTTACCACTGGCAATGCCTGATATTAACACACAAAACCATTCCACTCTTTGGACATATTACGTAGAAAGAAACCCCTTCCACCTCTTTAAAGTGCCACCAATCAATACTGTGACCAGCAGAAGACTTAAACAAGATGATTATATGTATAGATTAGATGTTTCAATTGATGCTTAACAAATTTTGTCCTTTAAATGAGTTACATTGCCTTGTTTCCAAGCGAATGTCAGGGCTTCAATTGCATTTCTTGCAGATCATAAAGCCCCAGATGAATTCTTTCCTTAATACAATTTTAATCTCATTAAAAATTTTCATGCTTTGTGCTCTATGTCATAGGGCAAATTAGCAGAGGATGACTGATTTTTTTGGACTGAGGCATAGTGTATGTAGCTTAAAGTTTTGTTTGAATCAATAACCTCATATGAACCAGTACAAGTTAAATACATAGTAATACATTCCTGTTGATTTCCCCAAGGATATCATCTCAATTTAAAATGTCTATGATTTTTAATGTTTTTTTAGATGGCCTCTTTTACAGCTTTATAGAAGTACTATTATTATTTAGAAATAGTAATAAAAATTATTAATATTTCCCTGGGTTTTTAAAATACTTTTTTTGCCTCGCAGATTATGGCTCATGTTTTTCTACCCTAGTATACAAAGTTAATATCTAAGCAACATGAAAAGAAATCCATCAACATGACTGGAGGCCTCAGAGGTTTGGTGAGAGGATATTGAACCTTCCACCCAGAGGTTGTTGCTTCCAAAGTGCCCTTGGCTGGTCACAACTAAAACTCATTAACATCTGAGGGCTCTTCAGTGGTCTGCAAACCTGGATCTTTAAAATTCAACTTCTTGTGCAGTCAGATTTGGCCTGGCAGAGAAAATTCCTCCAAACAGGACAAAATATGAACAAAAGTACTGCATTTTTCTTGCTGATAAACAGAACACATTCGGTGATAAATGAAATTTAGACAGTCATTTATACCTGTGCTTGTTTGTAGCTCAGGAAAAATAGCAATGCTCAGTAGCAAGAAGATGTCTGTGCCTGACCACTTCTGGGGGTGACCTGAGTAAAGGGAAATTGCTGGTCAGGTACCTCCTTGCCCAGGAGAGTGTCCAAGGACAACGGAGGGGAGATGGAGTGCCAGAAGCACTCACAGTTAAACTCTGCCTGCTCCAGGAACAAACAGAATTTTGGTCTCCAGGGCTGTCAGCCCAAGATATTTCATAAGCCCTTAATTGTTCTAGGAAGTCCAGAGATATTTTATATATGAGAAGTGTAAGAAATAATTGATGGTTACAGTGCCATTGACTGCAGAAGCAGCAAGATCAGGTCCATCACAAACTACTGCCATGCAGGTTGCAGACACACAGATCAGCCATAACAACATGTTTTCTGCTCATTAATGCTCCATTAATGAAACTCCAAGAATTTGCCCAGTGCAACCACACAGATGTCACTATTTTCTTCTCATCTCCTCCCTTGTGACTGTCATAAAGCCCAAGTCTTCCCTGGTGCTTTATTAAATAGCTCGAGTTGAGTATTTGATGGAATTTGAGAATTATTTATATTCCAGCCTCCTGAATCATTCTCTTTTTTGCTGTCTAAATGTCAGATGTCCCTGTGCCTTTGCTACCTGGAAGCAACATAAGTCAGGGGGAGCTGAGAATTTCCCTTCCCTCAGGATCATGTACTGTAGCTATATCTCAGAGAGAGAAATAAAGCTCCCTAATTGTGCTTATGGTTTATTTGAGTATATTTGCTCTGTGAAATTAAACAAGCATTGCAGAATTATCTTGAACACAACTTCACAGACCCTTGAAAATCTGAATCATGTTGTTGAGGGATTAAAGACACAGTGAATAGCAGAGAGCAGATCACTGAAATAGGTGTTTCCATTAATTCTTGGAAATCGTGAAATTTTTGGCAGGGAACTTTTCTATACCCGCAAGGCTTTGTCTGTTCAAATTTCAGTGAAAAAACTTCCCTAGAGTAACAGAAGTCTATAGGGAACCCATAAGCTTCTGCTCTTAAGAGCTAGGTAAGAGGGGGAAAATAAATCACAATAAATAAGGGAAAGTATTCCTGAGTTAATTAAACTGTTTCCATTTAATGTACTGATTTAAGTCAGATGGATTTGCTTTTTAAAATATACCCCTTACAGTTACAGGCTTAGAAACAATTAAGTCAGTTTGTGAATTGTGTTTAGAAACAGATGCAACTGAATATGTAAACAACTAGAAAATAATCACTGGAACGAATGGCTCTCGCCCTATAAGCAGTTCACAGTATATTAAAAGTCAGCTGCTGCTTTATACTCCTCGCTACCTATTTCCTTCCTAATATATGCAGAACTAGGTCAGACATAATGTCCTTATACTAACAAAGTAAGAAAGTAATTTCTCCCTATTCATTAAATTCATATTTTTAATCATATCATAAGTGTATTAAAATATAGATGGAGCTCAAACCGCTGCTCATAAAGACGAAGATTTGCAGAACAGGTTCAGCAAATAGTTTCTACATCAATCATGGCATAAGAACACCTTCTGGGCCAGATCTTTAACTGGAGTAATCCCTGAGTGGAGCTGATCCTACACCACTGGAAGGATACAGTCCCTCTCATGGCACCTACATCCTGCCATTCCCTACATTCCATCCCCACCTTCCAGTACAAGGGAGAGATTCACCTTCTCATTCCCACACATCACAAAATCCTGCTGGAGCAACTGGCCACAAGTTTATAGAGCAGGTTCTTTACTGTGTGTGTTCTGTGGAATCATTCTGTACACTGGTAAAACACAGCCAGCTCTGCAAGGATACAGAGCATATGTGTGTATATATATTTACACACACATATATATAAAGAGAACGCAGCTGCAAACACGCTGGAATTTAGGAGATGAAGAGAATACTCTAAAATGCTTCTTTGCTATTAACCCCACAAAAGAAATGCTGTTCTTGAAAACAAACTAAAAAATACAACCAAAAAGAAGTTGCTTTTAATCTGGTATCAGAGGAGCCCCATGAAGCTATACAGGTTTATGTGGGTTTATTCACACCTTATCTGATATCAGAATAGCTTTCTGCTTTAGATAAGCCCTTAAAATAATGAATACCATGGGGAACAGAGAGTTTTCTTCTCCCTTTGTGTTGTTCTCACTATATTGGGGCTTCATTCTTGGTTGGCAGCTTTGATACCACCATAATAATTACAACACTTCCGGGCTGGTCAGTGAGATTCCTACTGTAAGAGGAGAAATCAGAAGTAAACTTGTGTTTCAAGATGACACAAAACTCTTCAGCTGAGCAGCACAAATTTGAGTCTGCCCCTCACAGCTGAGGCACAGAGCACATCAGAACACACAAAGCTGCCTGCTCGCCCAGGAAGCCCGTGGGAGAGCCACGAAGCAAAGTTATCCCTCCCGAGTCACAGTCCAGTGCCCAAACACAAACCAACCTGCCCAGGGCGCAGCGGTGCCACAGTCCAACAGCTGCAGGGACCGTGGTGGCACCTGCCCCCCAGAGCTGGGACCTGGTGTGACATCCCATCAGCAGGGCACAACTCACTTGGGGTTGAACCACCTGCCACCAGCGTCCCCTCCCAGGCTCTCACAGACCTCAGGTTCCTTAAGTTATGAGTTCTGACAAGGCTGTTGCCCAGGGTCGAATGTGTGACTGTTCCCATGTATCATGTTCTTTTTCCACAGGCAAATTCCCCTCCATTGCCTGGACCAGAGCCCTGCTCAGCACTCCGTGAGCAGGACTGACACCGGCACAGACGACAGAGACTGACTCAGCCAGGACTTGCCAACCGGCAGCCAACCAAAGGAATATTCCCTTACACTGGGGGACCAGGGGCATGTGCTGTGATCTGAGCTTTGATATGCTCCTCCTTGAGGCAGCTCTGGGATAAGTTACAGCTCCTCCTGGAGCAGGAAAAAAGGAAAGTCACATTTGGAAAAAGTGTTCCAGAAAACCATTCGGTTTCCAATCTGCCTGCACCTCCTTCTAAGAAACCACGTATTGCTTGATTTCAAACCTGCATATTCCTCCTGATTGGCCTGATTAAACTGCTGTCTGAAATTGTACTGCCTGAAGAGCTTTACACTGAATCCCCAGGATATCATATTCCTCTGCTATTTTTTTTTTCACTATTTTTTTCACAACTGAAAAAGGTATTTAGTCACAAAAAAACCCAGCCCCCTCCATCTTTATACAGAATGTCTGTGATGTGTTTGTGGATACAAGCTCTCCAGTGGCAGCTCAAACCTCACCGTTTCAGTTCAAGAGGAAGCTCAAACACTTTCCCTCTCCCCGAAGCCACTCACAGCTCTCTGCATTCTGTTTTATCTGCCCTCAGGAAAACATTCTCTAGGGCTCAAAGTTTTTATGGGGTCCTTCTTTCTCTGTCTGCCCCGCAAGGCAAGCTCACAAACCTTGCTGTCCAGAAGCTCAGGTACAAAATGGCCAGAGACTGGGGGGTTTCCCTGCAAGGACCCCAAGGCCCTCCCCAAGGCACTGACACAAGCTGGGGGTCAGCCCGGGCTGCTGCTGAGCTCAGGAGGTTGTGCAAGATGAAATTCAGCATTTTCTACCACGTACAGTTTGCAAGTGACAATCTTTTAATATGAGGCACTCCATTTATTTAGTGTCCAAAAGAAAACCAAACTAAAATCACCTAATTTGTCACTTTGTGACTCATTTGTTCTTCATTCCATTTGTGTCTTCTTTGCAACCAGCAGAAAAGATCTAGTCTGTATTTTGGGGGGAAAAAAAGAAACAAACACAGAAACAAAATGAACCAAACAAAAATCCCCAATGCCAAATTCCTCCCTGAGCTATTGAGTAGGCCATGAAAACCTCTATAAGGCTCATCCGTATCATAATCCCTTTGCATTTACCTTCCATCCTCTATTTCTATGTAACAGATTCAAGAAGCATCACAAGATAATTGAATTGTGAAATGATCATATTTGGGATGCAATGGGCACATGCCATGGGCAGCCTTGCATTAAACCCACAGGTTCCCTCATCACCGGAATGTGTAACAAGCAGGAAGGATTTTGGAATGTGACAGAATATCAACATCAACCCCTGATATGAACCCTCTGAACACAGAAATTTCCATCATGCTTAGACTTCAAAAGAGCAGCAATAATGGGCCCAGGTAAAGGAGTCGTGTTTAATTTATGAGCTCCACTCCTTGCCTTCGTTAGCACACAGACACAGAAAGGGAGTAGGTCTTGATTATTTGCCTGCTGAGGTGCAAAGAACTACATTGAGCTGCTAATTCTAACACTAGAGTGTACCTTAGACTTCTATTTACTTTTTTTATTAAAAAAAAAAAAGGGAAGAAAAGGGGAGGGGAATAAGGAGACCTTCCAAAAATCAGAGGGAAAACTCTCATTCCGCTACATTTCAGAAAGTCCTGGCTACCAATCCCATGAACAAAATAATACATATTTCTGTTTTATTAAATTCCCAACTTGTTTTGGAAAAGGTCCTGCATTGCTGGGTAAACATTTGCTGCTCCCAGGAACAGACTGCACAGATTTCTAGGAGGGCAGAGGCAAAGCAAGGAGTGACAAGGTGAGTAACCACCACCCTCCATCAACACAGCTTAAGGGAGGAGCACAACCACATAAATATGTATGTGCTGAGAGGAACAGCAAAAATGCATCCTACCACCATATCAGTCATTAAACAAACAGCAAAGCAGTTTCTGCACTCCTTCCAAGGCACTCTGCACGAGCAGCACCTCCCGCTCGCAGCGCTGGGATCTGTGCCACAGCCAGAGCCAGCCTTCCAGGGGGAGCAGTTGAAAAGTGGGATTTAATTTGCCAGGTGAGAGCCCTCATTTGCTGCAAGCTGATATTCCCCAAGTGCCAGCCAGAGGCTTGGCAGCTGTTGAGCCTAATCCCAATTTAGTGAGCAAATCTCCCCGCGCTGTGGCAGCTCTCCTGGTTTGGTGCCGGTGCCAGGGGGGTACTGGCTGCTGCACACACACACACACACAGATGAGTTTCCTCACGGGTGTGCCAGAAACAAAGGCTTTGCTGCTCAGTCTGCCACCTTTGGAAAAGGGATTGCCAGGCTCAGACACAGAAATAAAGCCCACTTTGCTGATGTCCCCTGGCTGAGCCCCGGTGATGACCCAGCTTCGGGGATGTTGCCTGCCAAGAGCTGCACGGCTTGCCTGGGCACACGGGCAGCTTTTGCTTTGGAGCATCTCTGCAGGCTCTTTGCTTTCTTGGGTGCTTCGGTTAAATCCAGGGATCCCCCAAACCTGAGGAGGTTTTCCTGGGGACATCTCAGAAAAGCCTGAGGAAGTCCCATGTCCAAACCCCGACAGAATTGCTGCTTGCCTTCCCGTGCTCCTTTGGAAACTGCAACCTGTTCCTCCTCTCGCTC
This sequence comes from Grallaria varia, assembly GCA_013396735.1. NCBI lineage: Eukaryota > Metazoa > Chordata > Aves > Passeriformes > Formicariidae > Grallaria > Grallaria varia. The sequence goes on from VWZG01007614.1 coordinate 378,950, forward strand.
TGCAGAGGCAGATGTATTGCTCAGAGCAGCCTCCATAGATTTTCAGGCATTTGAAGCAAACACAACCTCAAGGTCTCTCAGTAGCTTCGTGCCCCCTGGTCCATTCACTTGTGCTAAACTAGTAAGGGCTCCAGCAGCTGACAGTTCACTACTAATAAATTACATGCAGCTCATACTGCAAATTATTTCATTCCATCAGCTCCCAACTGCCACAGTTTCAGCTTTTCTATCCTTGCTCCATGACTATGTGACCTGAGAACTTGTGACCACTAAGCCTTAAGTCCATTATCCTTAACCAGTGCCCTGGATGCATTTCTTATTGATGCCTGCTGAGTTTTCCTTGCATTTTCCTGACTCTTCCCAGACTTTAAGTCAAGACACAGTTTAATCCCAGGCAAAATGGCCTCAGTCTTCTCTAACTAATAAGAAAAGCAAGTTCTCTGAGCTAAGCCTTCCTTTTAATTTACCTATAGGTGCTGATTCCCACAACACCATCAACACTAATGGAACTGCCAAAGGGGTACACAGCAAAGTCTCCCCCCGCCCAAGCTGTTGGTATTTGTACTTTATTACACAGCATATAATTGGCTGTGATACTTTCGTATGAAAGATTCAAAACAAAAATAAATAGTTTGGTGTGCGTGCAGTTTAATTTGATCTGACTATCTTCTGGAGAATTTCCTCATCCACTTTATTGTACTGCTCTATTTACTGATGTTGCCAGTGCTAGGAGCCTGGATTTCTTGTTTATTAGAGCTGGCATAATGAAAGTTTGCCACCTGATTAATTTTAATAGTTTAGCAGGGAACCTGAGGATAATGCATATTGGCTGTCAGGCTACAGATAAATTTTGTCCATTTGGTTGTAAAGATTTTGGCAGAAATAAAACCTGCTCTTTGCTATTGTAGAGAAACATTTTGTTGGACGAAATAGTGTTTTCCAAGGAAGCCTCTGTCTCATCTGCCTTTATGATGCACCGAGACACAAACAGGCCTGAGATGATCCAACATCCTAGCACTGATATCCCTCACACGGCGCTGGAGGCTGTTGCTGCTTTTATTAGGGAGGTTTAACTTCCCTGCTCAGGAACTGGGCTGGGGGAAGGAGGTGCTGGGTGCATTTGTAGGATGGACGGGTCAGGCTCTGGCAAGAAGAATTAAAAAAACTTGCTCTCAGCTCTTTTTCAAGCCTCTTAATTTGGAATACAAATGATTTACACTGAAATGATTAATCAATGCATTCATTATACTTGCACGGTTACTCTTTAGCACCAAAGGAAGTAAACAACAGCCTGCAGTACAGCAGAGAAGATGAACAGTCTTAGACCTCAAACCTACAAATTAATATATTAAGTGAACATCAAAATCTCTGAACAGAGACAATTTTAACTCAACCCACACAAAGTAGCAGGCAGGATCAAGGCAACAGTGCATCTGTTCTAATATTCCACGGTGCAGATCTTCACTTACTAGCCAAAAAACATCTATTAAAATTAAAGGGAGTTACAGAATCTGGTGTTGGCATAATGAAAAATAATAGTTAATTCTATTTAAGAAGCATAATTAATTCTATTTAAGAACCACATCCATTTAATGCAGTTCATATCAGTTTTGCAGTGATGGGTTGCCTGTTTGTATTAAATTCAAAAGTGGGTTTTTTTAAATGTCACCTGAAACTTTAAGGAAACTTGACAAAAATTGGCCTACCAAAAGTATCAAAAATATTCTACACTGATGACTTTTTCGTCATTTCCTATCCATATATATGTTTAGTCCAAATCCTTACATTCACTTATAAAGTAATAGGCTAATAATTTCAGTATAAATGCATCTTTTCTCTCTTCTCCTCAGTTCTGTCTCTTTTGCAATGTGAATTGCTAAATTCTGGTACCCAGTAATGAACATAGTAAAACAAGCAACCTGGATTAGACAGATAATGAGAAAACACGAGTTTGGTTGTTAAATTGGCACTAAAGTAAAAAACAATTATATCAGACTCCACTTATCTAGACCAGAGCAGAAAAGGAAATTTAATGGAGGGATGCACTTCACAGCCATTTCAGTCCACAGATGTATATTGGAGCATGTCAAGAGAACTGGTCAGACCCAGGGGATGGGAAAGCAGAACAACAAACCTCTGCTTAGATAGTAAAAGACCAATAATTTATCAAAAGGTCACTCACTTGAAGAAAGAGCAGTGAAATAAGTGAACATCTTTTTAAAAAGGCAAAATAAGAATGTTATCACATTATTATTTTCAACCACGTTCAGTAAACTATATCAGAAATGCCCAAATCAGAAAATTGTTAAGTAGCATCTCCAGAAACCTGGGGTAGGTTGGTTGGTTTTGTTTGTTTGGTTTATTTTTTTTCCCCCATGGTTGTTTTGTTGTGGTGGTGGTTTTGTTTAGGTTTTTATTATTATTATTTTCTTTCTTAAATTGTGGTTTTCTCCTTTCAGGGCTCCAGTTTTTAATTTGCAGCTGGGCTGGGGCCACATTTTCAAGACTGACTTTTTTTGGTGGAGCCCAGGACAACCAGGAAGATCTGGGGGGAGGACAGGGAGAGAGGAAGCATGATTTGAAATGGAAAACCTGAAAGCAGACATCCTCCTGACTCCAACAGCCTGTCCCTCAGTGAAATGCTCAAAAATCACCAGTGTCAGAAAAATTGTAGTTGCACAGGAAAGCCATGACAATTAATAAAAGCCCACAGCCATCTCACACGAAATAGATGGTTCTCTTAGTCCTTTATCAGCTTTACAGTGACCAGCCCTTTTCTGAAAAAGCCTCATCAACATCCTTGGACTGTTCTGGCTCATCAAATATCACAAAGAGACAAATTTCAAAACACCAGCCTGTCTTTGTTATTTAAAGCATAATCCTACCTACATTAGCACACCTGCTTTCTCTCTGCTCCAAATGCCAGCACAGAAATAACTACACCGGAGTTTACAACAGCAAAATAAAACCAAACAATGGTGCCCTCACACCATTACAGTCCCCAAAAGACCCATAGCCAGACAGAAAATACAAGGGGAATTTTCTGCAGACATAATGAACTGCAACACGGCTTCTTTGGGGTTTATTTTATTTTTAAAGGCCACGGGATTCTGAGCGTACAAAACCAGCCGGGACACTTTGGGGGGCTTCCACAGCAGCTGAATTTGTCCTGTTCGTGTGAGTTCCCCTGGGATCCCGCAGACGCAGTGGAAAGCAGCTTCTCCTGAGGATAACCTGGGACAGGAACGCCTGGTGCCTGAATCCTGCAACACTCAAGCTGAGCCATCTGCCGCTCTGTACCAGCGATTCCAGCACACCTCCCCGGCCTGGCAGTGCTGAAAGGCTCAGCTTTCCTGCAGAGGATCCCTCATTCCTTACACGGGGCTGAAGAGCAGAACCTGGATCCCTGGGAGCCTGGGACATGACCAACAGCACACAGCACGTGCCATCGCCTCGCCTGCCCCAGCTGCTGCCCGACTGACGAGAAAAAGAAATATTGGCTTCTTCCACTTGTCCCAGTAGGACTGGAAATGTGAAATATTTGCTGGAAGATTTACGACGGTGGCACGATTTTCTCTCCATCAGAAGAGAAAGGCTGACTCACGAATAATCTATGGGTACTGCAGACTGAACTCCTCATCAGAATTATTCAAAACAAAATCAAGTCTTTCATATAATTAAAGGGGTGGGGGAGAAGAAGAGAGGGCTGGTTCTCAGAGGTACATAAAATGTCAAATCACTACTCAAAAAAATCCCCAGTCACTCGCAAATTACCCAATTAAACACCTGACAGACACTGACAAATGTTGTCTACTCCTTCCCCAGCAGCTGAGCCTTGTGATGAACCTGTACACTGCAGATTTCTATTTCCAAATGGACTAGCAGAGACCTAACACTCATCCTCACCAGATTTCTTTCTACTCACAAGTCTATAACCCAAGGCTAGAAATAAAGCAATAAACCAAAACATATTGGCTGTTATTATGTTGTTTGTTTGGAGTTTTTTTCTTAATTTAGGTGTGGTGTATCATTAATTCTCTACCAATCCCTAGGGAAGACAAGCCAAACTACAGGTGCAATGTCCTGGTGTTTTACTCCACACCAAAACCCTTCACCCACGTCATTCCTTCCTATAAGCAATTCTAACCCAATCTTTTGGGCACAGCAAGGAACTTCTCTCAGGAAAGAGCAGCAGAAGGGGGCCCATCAATCCAGCTCACTGTCCTGTTGTCCTGTAGCCAGCCCCAGGTCATGGTAAGATCCTAATAAGAAATTTTGATAGATACCTTTTGTATAAAGCAAAAACACAGCCCAAATAAAAAGTCTACCCTTTAAGGCATTTAATTTCAATCATCGAGCCCATCTTATCTTTTAATGTACTCATAAGACTCAGAAAGCACATTGCACATCACTGAAAATGTGACAAACTCCACAGTTCTGAAGCTGCAAAGAGCATCCAGTTTTCCATCCAGCTGATCCATTACAGACCAGTAATGACCTCACTGGAACCCAGACACACAGTGAACCCCCTGTATGGAATGTGGCTCCCAAGATCATCTTTCATTTGGAACATCCCAAACAAGAGGAAAGAGGGAACTACTGCAAGCAGCAGGTGTTAATTATTTTTCTTGAATAAAATTGAAAGAAATTAACCAAATTTCTGGGTACTTTAGCAAAGCTGTGGCCAGCTCTGACAAGACCTCACAGCCCTGGAAGATCTCAATGTGCAATGGCACTGTGACTTTGCCTGTTTTCCCTGCAACACAGAGCCAGATTAAACAACCAGCTTCCTGCCATTTTCCAGTCTCATTAAAATCTTTGTCTTTGCAATGAGACATTAGAAATGAAATGCTTAATGTATTCATGAAATACAATCCAGCTGTTTGCCATGGTGACCTTTTCACTATTCTGTATTTTATATTTTGATTAGCCATGTACTGGTAGAAAATCCCTCCCGTAGCTCTTGCTGGCAGAGCCAGCTCCTGGCTGTGTAAAGTAAAATAACGCGAGGATGTCAACAACCAGCAATTTCAGAGCAATAGTATCTCATGCCCAAAGTCACATTTCCATAAACTCTGCAGAAGGCTCATATGCAGGTTTTATAGCACACAGGGAGTGTATACAGGGAGTCTCGGCTCCTGCAGCCTTTATTAAAAACCACTGCACCAAAGGCAGTAGTAAAAAATGATCAAAAAGTAAATTTATTGGGAAAACTAAAGCTACAGTGCACCTGTGTTTCCATACTCTTACAAGGAATTTTGAATATGGGAATATTTGTATCTAACTTCAGGCCTCTCCGCATGCACAGGATGAAAACCAGAAGGATTAAGTGAAGTAGGAGCACAGATGTAAAAGCTGGAATTGTACCTTCAAAAAAATCAACAGATTCTGGCTGAAAACTGATCCTGAATCTTTCAGGCTTTGGTGCAGATCACTGTGATTATTGAGAACAGATAGTGGCTTTAAACTCAAAAATGGTATGATGCAATCAAAGAACTGTCTAGATCTTTTGCAGCTGAGTGTAGGAAATGGAGATATAATCTGTACCATGACTATTCTGTTTATCTATTACATTTTTCAGCATTACAAAAAATAATCTAGAAAAGAAAGCATATCTATTTTAAGACATTCATATCAAATGCAAAAATTAACAACTAAAATAACACAGGAATATTTCGAATAACATAACAGTTGTTTCACAAATTGACAGAAGACATTGAACTATTTTAAGCTGATGCTGCTACTGATTGTGATCTAAAACGCTTTTGCCAGTTCAAAAAATTGCTATTCTAAATCTGTCACAGAGCTGAGAATTTCAAACACGCTCACACTTTAAAATTAAAAACTTGACAAGTCCCTCCATATTTACAATCCACGAGTGTGAGCTCAGAATTGCACCCGAAAGGCTGAGCAGTTCCTTGACATGGGAAGGGACACACAGAGCCAGCTCAGCCCCACCAGGGCTTGGGTTTAACACGAGGGCAGGAAAGGAGAAAGATTAGGGAGGTTCAAGACCTCACTCCTACTGACATCCCATTCTTTAAATCCTGTTTTCAGCAACACTTTATGGTGACACACTCAATAGGCTACTCTATATCGCATTACATTTATTAACCTCTCTATTCATAAATTTACATTTCCTCAACAGGGAAAACATGAGCCTAATATGGAAATTATCATCAGGAACTGTGTATTGTCCTTCTCACCTCCGCATGAGATACATGCAGTTTTGGTTGGGGTTTTTTGGTAATTTTTTTTTTTCCTTTTCTGTAAATAAATTTCAGTTTCTAAATCTGTGTGCATTTGAATCCATATCCATCATAATCTGTCACTTGCACCAGTGAAAGTTTTTCACATTGAATTATATGGTACAAGTTATATATATGGCATCAAACATATAGACCCTTATGTAGTGTCCCTACTTAAACACATGGATGTAAACAAAACTACAATACCACCAAAAGGAATTCTAATATTGAATAAAAGACTTTCTTATCTAGCACGAGACTACATTATGAAGCCACAATTTTATTATTTAGTTTTATTGTTTTAAATTAAATGGAACAAAGTGACTATTTCATCTTTCTGATTTAATAAGTTAATAAAGTCTTCAGGCAAACATATACTTGATGTATTGTAGGACACTATAGCTCCTTCTCATGTTGAGGAAAGTATTAAAAACATCTGCCTTGGAGAACTTGCACCCTGCGCTGTACTTGTTGAAGCCAATATTTACCAACAATACGGATTTCATCCGTTCTCTTACACAGCCTTTTAACCTTGTTGTTAAATGGCACAGGGCGATCAGACTCCTGTTGGTACAGCCATGACAGTTTTAATACCCCTAAACTATGTCTTGGCATCTTCACAGCTAACAAAACACATCCACCCAAGTGTTCCTCTTCACCAGGGAGCTGAACTTCTCTGGGGTTTATTGTTGGAACTGCTAAAAACATCTAGAACTATATATACAATTCAAAAATAACATCAAATTAAAAATTATCTGTCATCAAGTTTGCTCAGAAATGAGAGCCTGTCTCTCCTCAGACTACAGCCAAGTTGATGACTGTGAAATATGAAAACTGGAAAATAAACCTTGAGCTCCCTCTGTCCCAAGTGATTTTTGGGAAGTACCAACCACAACCCCAAAAGCAAAGCCCACCCTGCCTGGGACTTTCCCACAGACACATCTTAGGGTCTTCATCCCGCACGGTACTTAATATGGAATGAAAATTAATCAGTTAGACAATATTAGGCCAGAAATCCAAAGCCAGACAGAAGAAAGAAAAATAGAAACAGACAGCCTCATATATCCAACATGAGGAAATTAAAACTTGACTGGAAAGGAGCAAAAGTCAATTAGAGGGGAGATAATCAGAAAGAGAATTTGAAACAAAGGCTTTCATTTTCTCTGACATTGATTTTAAAATCTTGAAGGAACGAGCACAGTTTTAATGAATGTTATTTAAAAATAATTAATATATCACAACCAGGCGTGTCAGAGAAAGATGAATATTACAGGCTTAGAAGTGGTGTTTTTTTTTTTTTTTTTTTTTTTTTTTTTTTTCACTCCCTGCAGAGAAGTGCTTGATGTGAAGGAAACCAGAGCTGGAGGAAACTATAAATATGTGTGTGAGATATTTAATGAAACAAGACTATAAACTCCTAAGTTTACGTGAGATAAGGCAACACAAACGTTTGCCCTTACAATGCAATGACAGTGATAGAATGATATCTGCACAGTCATCTTCTCGGAAAGAAATGCAACTCGATTAAGGCAATTTTATGCGTAAATGATTATTAAAATTTCTGTTACATTAATGACTTCAAAGAGAGGCCAAAATTAAGACACTTGCTCTGCACTACTCAGCCCATCAACAAAAAAAAAAAATAGCCTGGTTTGTTTAATCACTACCTCTTGAATGAAAACAAATCTCATATCTGCCCTGCAGTTGCCACCAGACACCAATTAACAAACACACTGATAGGACTGGGATTAGTCACGGAGCTTATGGGAAATTTACCCCAAATCACAAGAGATCTTGGAGTTCAGCCTCGTGAAAGGAAAAGTGAACCAGGAGGAGCAATTTCTGGGAGCTGAGAATGACTAGTTAAGTATTAAAAATCAGGAAAGTCTACCCAACAACAAAAAAACCCACATAAATTCAATAACCTGATGGCAGGAGGGTCAGTCGATTCTCAGAGCGACAGATAAGTAAGTTAAGGATGCTGTGAAGACCAGAACTAATTAAGAGTATACTGAAAAACACAAACTCTTATACAAGTTGAAATCATGACCTCTGGAATGAGCCTCGAAAGACACAGAACTAAGAGCTTTGCTGGGGTTTCCATAGGCAAGGGACGGGCTCACAGTTTGGGCAGGCTGGGGGACATTTTTTATTTTGTTTAACTTTTTTAACTCCTGCCTTTTTTCCATTTCCATCGTGGCTGCACGATTCGGTTCCACACAAGTAATTATGGAAATGGACTGAGGAGGTGACATCTGAGACTTCAGAATTAACTGAATATATGCACAAAACCTTCCACTTCCCAGCGCCGACAGCATCGCAGGCTCCCCACGGAGCACCCGCGAGCCATGAAGAGACCAGAGGATGAATAAAAAAGATGGTTGTAGCAGCTATTGTGGCCCCTTTTCATGCCAGAGGAAAAATTCCTCCCTGTGCAAAGGACCAGCACAGAACCCACGGGGCACCTTGAATTTCCACCTGAGCCCTTAAACACTCGTGGGGCATCTCCAGAGGCAGCAGCCCAAGGCTGGGATCACCTCCCTCCGCCAGCAGCCAAAGCCAGCATAATTTTTCCCCCTCCTTCTCTCCTTCAAATCAGGGGGTCATTTTTTTTTCCTGGGAAACCAGTGAATCATCAAGCAGTACAGATGGATAATTCCACCAGCAGATTACAGGTGCCTGTTAAAAAAAACTTGTCAATAATTAATACTTGTCAATAGAGGATGCATTGCACTCCATATCTCTTTTGGCAAGGACTTTCTGCGTGAACAAGCAGGGATAAGACAAGGAGGAATGGCCTTAAGGTGAAAGAGGGTAGATTTACATTAGGTACTGGGAAGAAATTGTCTACTCCTAAGGCTGGTGATACAAATACATTAAATAAAATACATCACAACAAGGAATGAGTTAGGATGGTCCTGTCAGCTGCACCAAAACTCCAACCAACCAAGGCATTGCATCAGTTCCACTACAGCAACTTCCCAACACTCAAAAAGTGATACCTTCTGAATGTAGCTTTTAAAACACAAGAGTAGTTTTTATAATTCTCTGTCACTCTCAAAAATTATGAATATTTTTCAAATAATTTGAATTTAATCAGCAAATTTATCATTTTAAGGGCTCTGTCTAAATATTTTTGTGCAACATCAGTTGTTTTTCACTCATCAAGTCTGGTAACTACTTGTGGATGAGAGAGTGTGTAAGTATCCTCATGCAATCAAATGAAATTGTGCCACCCATTGCATCAAACAGAGGGAAAATAATGCAAATTATTGAAAAAGGAGAGCAAATATTTCAAAGCATAATTCACTGAAAGCACTCACAAATGATATAGTTTTCTTCTAGATAATTGCAGAACTCAGCTTAAAGACTTTATTACGATTTTATAGAAAAAAAATAATTTTACTGATGAAGTGTGGAACAGGTGTTCAGATCTCACACAAGGAAAGGAAAAAAGACCCCAAAGTGAGAAGCAGGACAGAAAGAAAATTACAGTGATTAACAGGAGCACATACTAGTAAAAAATAGATTGTAATCACAGCTATTAGGTTATGTGAGCTTATTCCATTCTAAGACTGAGATAAAGCCACTGAAAATTTAAGTCCTGTCACATGTCATGAAGGTTTTAATTTCTTCAACAGACTAATTGCTGGATGGCAGAACTCTTTTTTGTATGTTAATCTCAAACTGACACACTTCAAAATAAAGTCACTTGGCTGTGTGGCAGGAGAACATTAATCTCAAGTCTGATGAATAAAGGAAAGGTGACTCTCAGAGGTAAAGACAATGCACCAAACCAGAAAACAGGAAAATAATCAAACATGATAGAAAAAGATATTTTATATTTAATTCCACCCATTTAGCTTTTATTTTTAAAGGCATTTCAAACTTAAACAACTTGAATGATGAAGCTTTTATCTTTCAGCAATGACCTGACTTATTTTTGTTATTTTTTGTCCCATTAATAGGAAGATTTTACTATAAGGGAATGTGAGCTTTTCTGAGTTACACAGTGATGGAATTTAGAGGCGATGCTTAGAAAAGGAAAAATGATGACAAATATTTCATTAAACTTCATTACATTTTTGCCTTTCATGTAAGTGAACTGCGTTTCTTTTTTGCTGTCAGAAATCTCCATTTGGAATTGTACAGCCAATGCTTCCTTAATTATGATCTTGCTCAAACTCAATTGAATTTCTCTCTGTCTCTATTTCTTCCTTTTCCTCCTGCTGCTGCTAATTAAGATAAATACATCAGAAGTGTTATTGCTGAAGGGAAAGCTGGAACAAGTGTCATTGGTCCCCGTGATATTTCCCATTTTGCCATGAGCTGTCACCAATGATTTAGGACCAAGTGCCAAGGACTATATTAATCTTGATAAAATTAGCAAATGCTCTGTGATGTTGACATCCCTTGCTGCTAAATGACATTCCCCTGGCTGGACCATTACCAATGAGAATAAAAATACTCTTTCTTCCTCAGAGGATAGCAAATGAGGGCATTAGGTGAAGACTTTTTTCCCAGAAGGTATGAAGGACAAATTCAAGTGTTACTTGATCGAAACATTTAGCCTCTATTTCAGCATCATTGGTGAAAATCTGTGACACACTCAAAGGATATGAAAAAGGCCAAGGGATGAAGGAGGAAAAGAACTGTATTATATTTCTGCTTGATAAAGGCAACTGTTACACAACGAAATACTATACTAGAAAGATTACCTTTATAGGCAATATAAAAGAAATAAAAACCTTTCCTTTTTTCTTTAAAAGCACGTTGCATAACTCCCTGCAAACAGACATGCACACATTTCCACCTATTGTGCACCTTCCTGGGCACAGGGGTTTTTCTGAGCCTGTACAGCAGCCATGGGAAAAAAATCCCATCCCAAAACACCCCCGTGGATCTGGTGGCTCTGTCAGGCTGACAGGGCTGGGCTGTTGCTCCTTATCTTTGTTCACAGCCCACTCAGCACATCTGTAGTCCTTTTTTCAATCTGAGGAATAAAGAGCTTCCTTTAATTCTCCAAGTACAACCTTTCCAAGCCCAGGAGGTGTATCAACTGAACCAGAGCTTTGCTGTGCTTTGGTTAAAAGCTTCATTAGCAAGCCATTAAAATCTGTTTTCTTTGCAGCCATGGGCAGCCAAGAGGTCAGCTTGGGAGATTTGCTTATCTGCATGACCATCCACACTCCTTTATTTGCTCATCTACATGCCCTTCATGGATATTTCTAACCTGGGTTTATTCGTGATCCTGCACAAGACCAGAGCCACTACTCACAGACCCAGAGACACCAAAGCCTGCACAAGGTGCTAAATAACACATCACACTTCCAAAATTGACCCTGAGCCTTTTCAACGGGGCTCATAAATGACCCGACAGGTGAATTAAGCTCCGCTGAGCACCAGATGTTTATTCCCACTGAATAAATACGCTGATATTCTGGGAGCACGAGGGCTGTGTCCTCAGAAGAACCTCCTACCTGCTCCAGAGCTCCAGCCTGTGAGCGTGGCCTTCTGCAGGACCAGGGTCTGCTGATGCATCTCGATACTGATGTGACCCTCGGTAAATCCCAGAGTTTATGGATTTGCTGCCACTGCAATTTAAAAGGAGACAGTTCTCAGCAAGGTTGAATTAACATGTGTCAGCACAGATTTACACAAGGAGAGCTGATAACATCCTGGCAGGGAAGGAGGGGAAAGTAATTTTTAAATGAAAGCCTGGGAGTTGTAAGGCACATGCAGAATGAAGGGAGAGGTGCAGACACCTTTGCAAAAGGAACACAAGTGTCATCTTTATATTTCTGATTTTCACTAGTCCAATAGCAGAAGGGATTTTGTTGGTTAATATCCTGCCACTACAGCCCTCCCATAAAGGGCAAAAAGGCTGTTCTTCCATTTACAGGGACCCCTACTTAACTGTCACCCACATAAATAGTCTTCTGCTTTACACCTTTAGAAAACAGTCTCAAATTATTCTGCATTTTAACATCAAATAGTTTGGTTTTTTTAAAATATCTACAGGTAGCTGTAGGAATACATAATTTATCAAAAAACAATTCATAATGCTGTTGTACGTGTAATAGTGTTGTATTTATGGCAAGCCTGAAAAAAAATGGATTTTTTAAATTCTTTTTGGGGCTTTAGACATATAAACATACATAAAATAATTACGGTGAAAAGGCTACAGAATGGGACCATGAAAAAGCAGATTCATCATGTTTAGTACAAAGCATCAGACATGATGCCATACTCTCACTTGAACTGTTGAATAAGACTACGTATGGTACATGAAATTGTTTGACAAGAAAAAAGACCCATGACCCTGCCTACCAAGTTTATGTACTCTATTGACTAGCTGTTCCTCAGTTTGATTTTCACTTTAAAAGTAGTTAGTGTGAAATAAAAACTCTCTCGCCCTATTTAAGGCTCGCTGCTATGATTGATTAAGGACACTGCATTTTCTTCCTGAGTGCATTAAAGCCAGTGACGATAATTCCTTCCAGCAATGCTGCCTTAACTCAAAGAACTGATTTCTCAAAGCCTTGTATTAGCATAGAAGAGAAATCTGTTAAAAAAATCAAACCAACAAGCAGTCAGGGACACTCAGATACAGATGTGCATGACAGAATTTAGGCTTCAAGTAAACTTAGGGATGTCTTAATACACATGCAGAAGTGTTTGAAAGTGTAATTATCCTATTGTCACACTTATTTTCAGTGGAAAAAAGCGTTCGTGCAGCTCTTCTAATCCTTGGTCAAATATGAATGAATGGATCATGTAAGATTTAGATTTTGAGAGCCAGGTACTCTTGGAATAAAATTTCTGCTGAAGAAAAATATTCTCTATAGAAAAGAAAAACTGGTCTGAAAGATCTTTTAAGTGGGTGGGGTTGTAGGAGCTGTCTGTCCATAAGGAATCTCTCCACCAAATCCCACAGGATGACAATCCAGAGGATCTCCATTCACTGGATACGGCCACACATACAATAAAATTTAGCAGACAAATTGTCTCCAGTGTCATGGTGATCTATCTAAAGGATGCAACCCATAACCAGGACTTTTAACATTGACCATTAAGATGCTCTTCTGTAGAGAAGGACAATGGACAATGGATTCTGAAGCAGGATGAGGAAATACTAAAAGAACATTTTGGCAATACAGGAAGTTTCCCAAATGTCTGCAAGTGAGACTGTGTTGTGCAACTCAAGAGGATTTTAAAGATATTTAAAATGTGTTCAACTCTTGCTGTCAGCATAGCAAGAGCTAAATGCTTTTAAAAATTATACCATTTCTTCTGAACCACAATTTCTCTTGTCAGTCCAGTCCTGAGCAAGACATCCCATCAATCATTCTACTAGAAGGAAACTAAGTGAATTTGAACACACCACTGAGATAAAAGAGTCTCATGTTTCATTCATAACATTAATATTTATACTAAAGCTCTCCTTGTAACCATGACAAGTAATTAAAGCAACTAAAAGCTATTAGAAAATTCAGTTTATAAGAGAAAGTTTGTCAACTTCTATTATCCATTTTATTTGTGTGAGACCTCAGCTGTCATGGAGCATCTCAGCTCACACCGCTGTGCTTGAGACACAGAAGTTTACAGGCTCCCGGTGCTGCTCCAGAGCGTTCACAGCCACGTGGAAGACACAGGTGGAAAGAAATAGGACATCTCCAGCAGAGGCAGGGATGGGCACCATCTCTACCCCCTCTTTAGACTGCACCAACCTGGGTAGTGGCTGACTCTTGAGCTTTCCCAACAGCACTCCCTCCTAACTCTGCTAATTCTGGGCAGCAGCAGCAGCAGCTCAGCGAGGCAGCGGCTCCTTCCCCCGGGGACTCCCCTGCCTTGCAAGCAGCACAAAACTCCCCAGCACGATCAATATCATCGATGGCTCGTTCAGGGGGGCCTCAGCAGTCACTGCCAGGGAGGCCAAATCCACCTCCCGGCAGCAGCACCGAGTCCAGCTCGTTCCCAACACAGCAAGGACAGTTTGGATGCCTTGGGGCGTCGAGTTGGTGGATTTAAATTCATCTGCCCAGCAGCAAAAGCACAACGTGCTGTAACACGGGCACTGCCACCACGGCAATGGGTAAGGGAATTCAAACGACGCTGAAACACTCATGAGCTGATCATTATTGTCAAGAGCAACTTGCTTTTCTTCTAGATTAGGAACAGAAATCACCTTGTTGGTCTGCCTAGTCTGGATCCATTAAGGGCAGTAGGACAGAAAATCTGTCACACAGGTTTGGGATCATCCAGCTGCCAACAAGAACCTGGAAATATTTAAAAAGTGCTCAACCAAAATCTAAACCTGAACTTTGCAAAGCCAAGTGGGCTTGAACGTGGAAATCGGGACTGATCCACTATAAGGAGCAACATCAAGAGTTGGGAAGAAAGAACCACTGAGCCAAAGCACAGTTCAACTCCAGCTTTCCATGTCCGAGCTGTGCAGTCATGCTTTTCTAAATTCCAATTATTACAATTAGGAAAGAGAGAAATTTACTCAGAGTCTTCATTTCCTTTTCATTCATAAAGAAGGCAAATCTCCTGCTGATGACTTTGCTCAGTGTTTGACGCTGCACTGACGAGGTGCAGTGAAAAGAGGGCAAGTAAACAGAACAAATGGAAGGAAAGTTAATTGCAAGCCCCTATGAAGAGTTATTTTATGTTACATTTATGATTGTCACAACATATTTGTTGTTTCAATGCCAGGTTTTCTTTTGCTGACCAGCACTATCTTTTCCCTTTCCAACTGAGGGTTGCCCAACTCACCCCAAAGAGCACAGCTGGCTAAAGCCTGGCAGCTACTTTTTCAGACTGGCTTTGCTCTGCAAAGATTAGCTGAGCCCAGAACTCCGTGTAAGGCCCACTAGGCACAAGCTCCACAGACCTGAAGTGATCTGTAAAGTTCAAGAAATGTCACATGAAGCGACAGAACTGATTTTCACAAGGCAGTGTTTAAAAGTTGTTTCAAACAACAGCAAAATGAAAGGGAAAGGGAAAGACAATGAAAACAAAGGGTTTGCTGGTGAAACATCTGCCTGTCCCTTGTGGGACTCCATCCTCATTGCTTTGGAATACCCAATGATGTTGTTATTAATTGCATACTCATACTATAAAGTTGAACATATTATCCAGTATCTCCCTTTCAAGAACTCTCTCTACAGCATTTTGGAATTGTTGTAAACAGAATTACTGGAGTGAAATCAAATTAAAGTACTTTATAATTGTCCTGGGATTTTATGACCACTAATCGAAGACAAGAGTTTGAGGTGTGTTTGTCCAGGGAAAAGGGACTCCTCAAAATTCAGCAGAGTCCACAGTGCCTTTCTTTGCCCCTTGTTATGCAGCACACAATCATGATTTTGAGCTCTGTCATGACTGCAAAAGTGTAACACTTCAATCAGGTTTCTGTTGTGAATAATTTTACTTCCACAATTAACCTTTTTCTCTCTAGGAAATTGAAAATATTTGATCTAACAGGTACAGAAAAACAAGATTTTTTTTTTTTTCTTTCTTTAAATAAAGTTAAGGAGATTTAATCTCTTTCACTTACCATATTGAAAAAAAATAAATCAGAAAACACTATTAAGCAATAATCCCAAACATTTTCCTGAGCATAATCAACATCATTTGCTTATTTTTCAATAAATAGATTCAAAAATCAAAGTCTTCAATTCTAGTTATATAGACTCATTATTTTACCAAAGAGCAAAATGAAATATTGAACTGCTTTGATTAATAAGATTAGACCTTGTCATAAAATCAAATTTGTATTCCCCAAGTAATCCAATCCTTCCAAAATTCAAATCAGTATGAAAAGCCTCAACTGGAACTAAGGCACCATCTGAACAGTTTCTTGGTTAATCTTAAAAATCATAAAATGAAAGAAAAAATTCTGAAGGCATTATTTTCACTTTATTCTGCTAAAAAAATTGACTCAGGCTCCCTGAAAACATTTTGTATTTGATGAAATTGCTATTTGTGATGAAAAACTGTTGTAGAAATTTCCAGCCAGCTCCAACAAAGATGTTTTCAAATATGCTCTCTGTATTAAGCTTATTACTTTGATTTTATAAAATGTCAGACAGTAAAATTTAGCACAGATAATTATTTAAATTAGAAAGCCTGTAAAACCTAAATTGACATGCCATCTTGGATTTGGAAAAATATTTTCAGCTTATTCTTTTGAATACCATCCACTTTGCCACTCAGTGTAATGTAACTATCAAGCATTAACATACCAATCAGATTATTCTGAAATTTTCATTCATTCATCCAGAACTCCACTGAAATGTTCAATTCATTTCCTTCAGATTACCATTAAAAAGATATTAAATTTACCATAGAAAAAACTAGTTGAGAACAAGTCTTACACTGAGAATACCATTAAAGTTCAACTAAATGCCACTAATTATTTTAGCAACAGTAAGCACTATTTGTAACCAGTATGAAGGTTTTCATAAAATAAAAAAATCAATAATGTTAAGAGCAAATGCAACACATCCATCAAGACATCACACACAGTCCAGTATCATGTTGGGGCACTGACAGAACTGGCTGTTTTGGGTTCCTTCCCAGTCCCATAAATCTTGTCAACATCCAGTTCTTCCCCAAGCCCGTGTTCTGTCCTCAGCAGGGGTTCCAGGGTCTGCTCTGCTCCCAGTCACAGAATCATCACTTTATAGCACTTGAATGAATAAAAGGGACACCAAATTATCTCCTACACTATCTCCTTAGATTGGGAACAAACGTGAGTGCCTTAAGTACGCAATTACTAGTTAATTATAGGCGTTGGTACTTGAGGCACACAGATCCAAAAAAATCCAGTCAATATTCCAGACAGAAATTCTTGGAGAAGATAAGGAGCTAAAATGTGCACCAGTCTTATAGATAAACTGAGCGATAGTGGAAACATACATCGATTTGGCCCTCCCACCTGTCCTTATTTAACATGTGACAGAACACAACTTTCTGGACAAGGAAACAACAGTGTAAGAGACATTGCCACCCAACAGCTTCCTGCAAAGGATACCTAGAGGGAATTTTAGAGGTCACAACACTCAGAGGATGGATGCTGCTTTCCAAGGAATAATCCAGATGTATTTAAGGACAGACCCTTCGCTGGGGAAATGCAATTGTGAAGACACCCATAACGTCTCTGAGGAAAACTTCTTCCCCACCAAACATGAAACATTGAAGCAAATGCAACTTGCTTTACAGAGAACTTGAGAACCTTCTGAAAAATACGTGGCAACAAATGAAAAATCAAAACATTATTTATGTGAGACTTGTGAGATCTGGCAACAGATTTTTTTTTCTTCCATATTAAACAGTAACAAGTATGAACATGGAAAAGTACCCAAAAAGAAAAGAACTGCCCATTTCCCACGATGAGGCAGCAAGGATGTTTTCTTATTCACAATTAAAACACAATAGCAGCACATTTTTTACTCCATCTCTATAAAGACAGAGAGTGAGAGAAGTCCCCTTAGGAATACTGACTGGAGAAGAAAAAAGCGTGAGATTTGAAAATCCTGACGGTGGTGTTAAATCAAAAACACTTTTTAAAAATTCAGGTCTTCCTTTTTTCTTTTTTTTTTTGACTTGCAAATTTCTTTACAAAAAGCCAAGCATATTGTTACACTCTCAGCTTATGGAAGAGTGTGGCTTTACCTTTGAGACACACATTGTCATTGCTCTAGGAAAAGAACAGAGTCTAATTTTCAGAAGGAGGGAACACACAGAATTTCTGCTGAAGTCAAATATAGCTGTGGGCACTCCAGATCTCTTGAAACAAAATGTGTCATGCTCAGCCATTGTTCAGAGTGTTTTGCCTATTTATGGATAAACAACAGGGAAAAAAAAAGGTTATTCCCATAGGATAGACTAGTTCTCTTTTTAATACAAAAGAGAAGGTTCAGGTTTTTAATTACTTTATGCCAAGAATAGATGTTTTGCCAAATACCAAAGGAAAGTCAAAACTCCCTCAACCAGAGTTCCTCAGGTGTCCTTGCAGCATCAGGTATTATTTCAGCAATGTCTCCAGTAATTCCGGGTGTGCCACATAGTAATTGGAAAAGAAAGGTGTGAGTGATACATTTCTGTAATCATTAACCTTCAATGCCCCTTCCAGGGCCTAAAGGGGCTCCAGGAGAGCTGGAGAGGGACAGGACAAGAGGGAATGGATGGGCTGTTGTTGGAAGTGAAAGCTTTCCAGGAATCTGTGCCTTTCTTAGGGCGTGAAACTGCATCAACATCACAGCTCTGTTCACTGTTGCCATAATTGCTCTTCCTTCGCTTTTAGGATCTCCAAATTTAAGTCATCCCAAGATCCAAAAGAAAGGTTGAACCAGTGAAAAGTTAAAAAAATGCTATTCACCTAAATTCATGTGGAACAATCATAAAGCCTAACAGATCACCACAAGCAGAAATTGAAGGGGGTTTATGACATATTTTAAAGATATTTTCTGAAGGATCTGAGACAGTACCCAATTTTTCTTTTATCTACAGAATCCCAAAGTCTTACTGTTAGAAGCTCGTGGAACTTCTTTATTTTCTGTTCTCTTTTTGCCCTTATTGTGGGTGAGGACTTTCTGTCCCCAGAATTGGAAGGTGTCATCTCTGCCGGTTGCTTGGCTTCCGTAACCATCTCAGTGTCCCCTGGAAACCTGTCACGTGGCTACCGTGGGACAAAGGATGTCCTGCACAGAGAGATTAAACTCCATTGCAAGGAGCAAGGAAAACAAACAAAAACGGTACTTGGGCAGAAACCCTTAATTTTATAGCCAGAATTAACTCTCAGAATACATAGTAATGGAAAGTGTCACCTCAGGATATTTCCTTCCACTACTCTGTTTGCTTTCATAATGGGAAGACTGTTTTGCAACATGACCTGCAGGCACCTCTTCTCCCTGCATGCTGATAAACCTGGAAAGCTGAGCTAACAACTGACCTCCCCCTGCAAGGGGCAAAATTAACAAGAAAGGTCAGCTCCTAATTGGGTTGTGTTTGACTAAGGACAGGAGGTGCAGCGTAAGAGCCCCTACCAAGGCTGGTGGGAGCTCAGAGCACACAGAGCACAACCCAGGGGTGTGCAAAGTTCCTCCACGCTCTCCCTGGAAATCCCTTCCTTCCAAGCCATCCCCCTGCAGTTATCAGCTCGTGCTACTTGTGTGTACAACCAGCAATTTAAAGAGCAATTTACTGGAACTTTGGAAACACAAACATCAGGGTTTCCATCTGATCAAGTGAGCTTTGCCTTCTGATAAAATGCTGCTTGGGGGCAGCTCTGATTTACAGTGATTATTAATGATTGCAGTGATTTCTGTAGTTCGGCATTTGCCAAGAGAGGAGGGAACAAAGAGCCCTCACTGCATTGTGCATAGGGGAAGGGATGTCTTGTAAGTGCCAGCATCCATCTCCCGCATGCCTTGAATTACAGCCTACTCAAAAGGCACAAATGCTTTCAAGCAATGGTGCAGACAGCAGCTAGTGCAGAACATTAGCAAAGATGTAGTTTTATCTTGCCATTCTATGGGAAGACTTGCAGAACTTCATTTCCACAGGGGCTGAGGCAGTAATCAACTCATGGCCATTTACACTGCCCACTTATGAACACTTCTGTTGTGCCTTATTGAGATAGAGAATAATTTAGCAGACTCCAGATCACTGGTTCAGAGGTCTGTTATTTAGAGCTAGTACTCAAAAATACATTTGTGTTGGATCTGTAAAGTCTGAGAGTGTGGTCCTACTGGCAAGAGCCTTGCAGGATTCAAATTGATTTTTCAGATACATGTGCCTTCTCAGCTACTTTATACTTTTCTGCCTGGTTTGCTTAAGGGGTTTAATTCAGTGACTGTGCAGTGTGCTCCAAAGTGTACTGTTTGAGGCTATACAACTGCATCATGGCGAGGAGATGATGCTGTGTCCAGCTCCCCACTCTGCTGGGAGCTGTTCCATGCTGTAAGTGCCACGAGCTCTCTCCACTTTGCTCCTGGGCTCTTCACTACATTAGGCCCACCTGCCAGGTATTGCAGAAGGGCCATGGACTCACAGGGATTAATTGGATGAGCCATATGAAGTTAAAGTTTGCCTAGACAACTGCCAACTGTCTTGCTTTTCTTTTTCCCTGAAGCCCTGAGCATCCTGACTGTAAACTGTGATCGTTACCTCAGCTGTTTGCTTCTGTGTGTCAACTCTGGCTTTCTGAACTAGTTGAAAGAGCCAAACTAATCTCCAAGTCTGGTGCAGGGTGATCCCCACACATGGATGATTCGATTTTTGGAGCTTGAGGTATCAGAAATTGGACAGTGTTTTCTTTTCTAGTTCAACTTTGAGGCGAGATGCACCCTGCCAGCTTCAGAAAGCACAGCCCTGTGTTGTACCATGCCTGGCCACCTGCTGACCTAAAAGTTTGCCATTCAGAGAAAAACCAACCAAACAAACCAACAATGGTGTTATAATGGCACAGGAGCTCCCGGAGGGAAATGTCAGCATTGCCTTTAACACCCGGGGAAGCAGTGATGTGAAATCAGCTTATTTTGGTCCCGGCACCAGCTGGTGTCCCTCGCCCTCCAGCATCGGCATCTCAGCAGTTGCAGGTTGAGTTCAGTGGACTTAGGGATTTACCTTTAACAGCCCCAGCACTGCTGTGTTCTGTCCAGCTCAGTGGAAGGCCTTTGGGACCCAGAAATAGCACACCAATCTATTCGACAAGTCCTGACTTTGCACTTCAAATATTATCAATATTTGGCAGCAAACTTCATTTAATTAACAATCTCTTACTTTAAAAGCAGATATATTCTTTTAATGAAACAACAATCCCTCTGCTTTGAAGAATTCAGAGCAGGATGAGGCTGGGACCTGATGATAATTCCAAGCAGCCTCACTGCACCTTCTTGGCAAAGCTGTTCAAAAGCCCCTTTTCATTCCCTGCTCTGATCAGTGGATCGGACGCTGCTTTCAAGCTACAATACATGTTTTGCTTTTTGATAATGCAATGAAGTCGACGTAAATAAGAAAAAGGCAATGTCTTTAGAAACCAAACTTTTAGGGAAGGAGGAACTCTTTGTAGCAAGGTGGAAACTCTCTAAGCTATATCACAGTATGCTTTCATAATGAAATCTAAGATAGATATAGAAAAGGCCAGAGATCTAGATTTCAAAGTTAAAAAAAAAAAAAAAAAAGAGGGCAATTAGAATTGTTAACGTGTTTGTAAGAGATTATGCAGCAATGTTGCTCTCATTTACGGTATCATTAAGACATAAAATTCTTCCTTAGACTATCCATTGGCACTGTTAACTCCAGCACAGCAGGAGCCTTGAAAGACATGGCAGGATAGCTCTGAGGAACTGGAAAATCTCAAAGACACACAAAACCAACAAACCACCAAAACCCAAATGCCAAAGAATAGCTATCGTAAGAGATGTAAAACAAGCCTGGGTTTAAGAAATTCAACTCATGAAATGCTGCTGAGCAGGGACACACTTTCTGCTCTTGAACATCCAGCTTTCCATACGGATGAAAATTCATTAGAGTCTAATCTTTCTAGGAAACTAAATTATCACAGGTTTCTGTCATAATCAATGTGGCAGATGGCTTGGTTTTCCTTGATAGATGACAGCATTAGAAACATTTTGAGAGGCATATACTCACACATAGAGCTGTAGCATTCTTTATCTAAAGAAGTTTACATTTCCTTCGCAAGCTGCTAATAGCTTCTCATAAAATCAAGGAAATTAATTATTAGCAACTGATCTCTAAAGGTAAATTACCTAAAGTAATTACAATTCTACTTTGATTCACATTAAATCCTCCATCTCGGTATGGATTTCTCTCAGGGTCCATTTACAGAGTTTATGTTTAAAAAATAAGAAAGAATGATTGGTAACAAATTGGCACCCCACTGAAGCTGCTGAATTCTCAGCAGCGCCCACAAAATTTTTCCAAGCATCTTAAATTTAGTTATTCCAGGAGTGTCCTTAGAGGTGTTTTCTTACCCACTCCTTGGAATAAACAAGTTTGAAAGGAAGCTGAGTTAAACCTTAGGAGGAGGCCCCAGAGTCCAGCTCTGCAGCCCAAGTTTGGGGAAACACACAGAGCTCAGCTCGAACACTGTTCCTCAGGATATTCTGTGAGTATAAAACTGAGCTTTTTCATATCTGAATCTTGATGCTAGAAGAGGACATAGAGCAGGCAATCCCAAATCCCAATCCCCCTTCCCAAAAAGGCTCCTTTAACCCAGTGCTACCACCCAGCCAGGGCAGTGGCTGTACCTGCCTCTCCTTTCCAGCATCCTGGTGCTGCAGTAAATGTGGCCTGCAAAGCACCCTCTGAGGAGTTCAGAGCTACAACTCTGCCCCCAAAAGGCTTGTGGGGAAAGGACTTGGGGAGAGAGAAGGGTTAACCAGCATCCTGTCAGCTCAACAAGGAGTTGGAAATAAACCAGTTTTCACCTCCTCAAAAGGAACAGATTCTCAGAGTTATATTAGTATGAGGATTTGCATAGGCACAATTATATGAGATGAGTGTTTAATTTTCAGCTTTTGCTAGAAAATTTGCTAATTCACCATACTTTCTTCTCATGGGTATTTGCTTTATAGTTCAATAATGTCAGGGCACAGGTCAGTCACTAATGCTCTGCAGAACATTTACCATGAGACTACTAATTAAATTAAACAATTTACGTAATCTCACTTTCCAGTTCTCAACCTGAGCACAAAGGCAAAGCAAAGAGAAAGAAATTAACTTCAAAACAAATGCCTCATAATTAAACTTTAATTTTCATAAACATGAAGAAAGTTAACGGCATTCGCTATCCCAAATTAAGAAGTCAACCTATTCCCTTCGTGCACATATGCACATCAACCATTAAATTTTAATGTTAATAGAGTGCCTGCAGTTCTCATACGCAAGGACTCTAATTCTCACTCCAAAAATCACCTGTTCCAACATGATACCTTCTACCACCATTCAGTGAGGTTTATGCACCCTTTACACTCAAAGAAAGGAGGGAACAAAAAAATAAAATTGAAGATGGTTCAGTTGAGCAGAGATAAAACATACCATTATTTTCAGGCATTAATTCAAATTAGAGCCAGTCTGCATCAACCACAATGATTTGCATTTCTTGCTTTCTCCACGCAGTTTTGTAAGCAGAGATTGTCACTTGTAGAAAAGTTAGTGAATGACAGAAATAAGAAAGCTTCTCTCCAAACTGCCGTCCTACAGTGTGAAATCCAGCAGGGTCCCTCCGACATGACACCCAGTCCTGCCTGTGTCAGTCTCTGCGGGACATTCCCACGGTCCAAACACAGCCCTCAGAGCACTGGACAACACCCTGCTGCAGGTACAATCGGGAGCACCACCTGCTCCAGCAACCAGCAGGAAACAGGACGAACCCCGAGGAAATCCCCCGCATATGTTTCCCCAGAAGGGCAGTTCTGCCAATGCGCTCAGCCACCGTAACCTTCCCGATCAATAAACGCAGCCAGACCCAAAGGGGTTTGCTGCAGATGGAGATTCGCCTTCCAGGGCACAGCCATGGACATGGCACCGAAGTGAAACCCCAAACAGCACGTGGGGAGCAGACCTGTGCAGAGACATCTTTCTTCTTCAGTAGTTCCACTTCGACACAGGCACACAAGCCAGTTTTCCCCAAGGAAGAAAAGCCAAATTGGATCAAGCTGCAAGTTCTGTCACCTTCACTTTCCAAACCTGTGGGCCAATAGTTCCCCAAAGCTTGGAAATCCTCAGGGAGCCCTACATTGATACAGAAGTGGGACAATAAAACCTAAAGAGTTTTCAAATTTCTTCAAATTTCAACAGCTGTTCTCTGGTGTGGAATCAGGAGATGAACTGAGAACCACCTCAGTTTTGTCCATGGTACAAGTCTCAGAACTGTGAATCACTGCTGACCACCTGGACATCAGGCTGCTGTGAGACACAGCAAGTGCCAGAGCAGTGCTAGGAGTACATTTTGTGGTTTCATTATCATTTCTCATTATAAACTATTAGGAAGATGCACACACACACCCCTCCTCTAAAGAAAGAATAATTTCAAGTCAAAACAGCAGTAAAAGTCCATTAGGAAGAGCTGGAACAAAGGTCAAAAGACTTCCAGCATTAAACATTTTGAGATTTTTATGCAAGAATGGTAAAACAAGTAATTCCATAAAACCTGACATGAAAGGTACTTATTCAATGAGTCAAAGCTTTGACTTTTCTTTCCAGTACAACCCATTCACACCATTTGAAAACAGAAATCTGCGTTGCACCCTTTGGGGGTGCCCAGTTACGTATTAGGAAATGATGCTTTAATGTTCTCTACTGCAGGCTCCTGGTGCAGCACTCAGCCTTTCTGCTGCACTTTATCTTTAGCACAACTACAGCCCCAACAGAATTCTGCAGGAGTCCTTGTTAAAAAATAGCAGCAATAAATTCCCCCCCCCCCCAAAACACAGGTAGGAATCCAGAGTCAGCTGTTTTAAGATTTATGAAAAGAAGCAGTAATTTAAACGTGAGATGGGAGCAATTTTATTCCCATTTCAACTAACGCTAATGTTCAGATTTTAGTTATTAAAATTAATTTGCTTCAATTATATTAAAATCAGTGGAATTGTGTGCCACTGTATTGATGGATAATAGCAATAAGCAATAAGTAGGATGTTTGAAACCTCCACTCACTGTCAGCAGGAAGCACAAATGCAGCTACAAAGGCAAGAACAGAAAATGGAAAAGAAAACTCATCCCTTTCACAGCCAAAAGCAGAAAGCTACACACAAAAAATTGTAATCCAAAAAGTAAACTCTGGACTGCATTTTAGGTGAATCGTACTTTGATACTGAGCCCACATTCATGGACTTACTAAAGCCTGGCCAGCTCTCAAAATTCATCCCCGACAAAGTCCTCGTGTTCACCTTAAGACACAGAGTTCACCTTAAGACACAGAGTTCACCAAACCCTACTGTGCATTCCCTTCCCATAACGTGAACCCGAAGAATTTGGTTTCCCCTCCGCTGTCACTGCAAAAGAAGCTGAGACTTCACTTCCCAGCACAGTGTAGGGGTAGGGCTGCAGAGCAACGCCGGGAAAAAATGACTTCATCATCTTGGTAATCTTTAAAGGAGCTTTGATTGATCTTATTTACAAAAGGTTCCCATGGATCTAGTTTTACCTAAGGTTGGAAAGCGTGTAATAGGAGACCATAAAGCTAATGGAGGTAAAATTCTTCAATATTGCGATCAATTACAAGCTGCCTTACATTTATCACAAGTGACTGTTTTTCTTTGAACTGATTCTAAGCCCTTTATCTTCCAGATTTCCCTCCTTCCTTTCTTTTTTTTAAATGTTTATTGAATGTTTAGAAAACCTTCAACAGAACACAGAAAAGAAATGAGCTGGTAAGGTGTTTGTGCATTCAAGCAAATCTGACTGAAAACCAAACCCTGTCCTCACAGATACAATGATCCTTCTCAGTTCTGACATGGGCAAGAACTGAATATTTAGGAAAGTTCTGCCATAGACATAAGTGTCTAAGAAGACACTTCAATCAGTGACAGCTTTAACACATCAGGTACACACCCTTTGAGGAAGATGATATCATGGGACAAGTAGTTGTGTCATCTGTAACATTCCCTCTTTCCATCACTGGAGCAGCAGCACCCACAGAGACCCACATTCCTGTGAGGTGGGAGCAGATCCTTACAGACTTCACTGGGAAAAGGATCACAAACCTTATTAAAATACTGGGAATTTTGCTGCTGAGCAGGTTTTACACAACTTGGAAGATCTCAGCTGTGATCCTCACAGTCCATCATCCATCCAGACCAAGCAGCAATTCCTCAGCCTCCCAAAGCTCCTGCTGCAGTCACAGCAGCTCACTGAGCAGCTCCTCACTGTTGACTCGGAATAACCGGAAGAAGAAAACCCAGGACTGCTGGATTCAAAGGCAGGAAGGATTATCATCTGCAGCTCAAGTCTCACGTTGCAAAGACAGAAAACCAAGTTGTGACAGTTCAGTTACCCAGTTACTTACACAGCCTTGAAAGAATGGATGGTACTTAATATACACAGGGTGTGGCACCAGATGGAAAATCTTCACTGGGGAATAATAAAAAAGGAATAAACTTATAGATTGTCTGAATGGATTGAGAACTTGCTCTTGTATGTTTCCATACACTTCCAAGCCAAGACAGCCTTTAGACAAGGTAGTAGTCTAGAAACTAGAGTTTCAGAGCTTGGCATCATTAACAGAATTGTGGTATTTCCCTTTAAAACAGTGTTTCAATATGCAAGTTGTTCCTAAGCAACATTAGTCCCTTAGTCCCTAAAGCAGAGAAAAGATCTCCTGGATTTCAAGTGTCCCCTTTGAAACTACCATTCATGGCACTAAGGTTTTCAGGGGGGATAAATTATTCCAGCCCTTAAGTTCACATTTACCTCTGGTTTTTCTTGCCCTTTCCTTCTCCATGGGAGCCTTTGAAGGGCTCTCTTCAGGGCTGCAGTATTATATTGTAAACTAACACAGACCTTTGCTAACATTTTCATTTACTTGCAGTGTGAGTTATGGACCCCTTCAATGATATTGAATGGCCAAATGATGTGAGGTCAAACAGAGTTTGCCAAGAGCTAATGCATCTCATACTAAACTGCATATGAAACTTAACTGCTGTCATTCTTCCACCAGACCACTCTTTTTTTATTATTATTATTTTTATCTTCTACCTTTGGAGAGGACAAGACAGTCAATAATACTGTGGGGGATTCATCACACAATAGGCAGGACTTTTCCAAGCAAGGAGCTTGCTAATGAAAGTATTGCAGAATGATCTGTACATTTTAATGGACCTTGAACAAAGATTTGAGCTTTCCCTTTTCATTTTTTTTAAACACCACATGAATTTTTATTAGTATATTACTCCAGACTTGTTTTGAATACTTAGGGGTCACCTTCTTTGTTGGAGCCTGCATAATGGCAGAGAGGGCAAAGTGGAGTGGAATGAATAAATAAGGAAAGACTACACTTTACCTTTCAAGGACAGGAACTACAAATAAAGTTTTAGGCGTTGTTTGTTTTGGTCTTTTCTCCCCTTCCTGGTTTTTAGCTTTTCTTTCTTTAAAGTTGTCAAAACCTCATGCACTGTTACACATGGCAAACATCTTTCATACTTTGGGACGAGCAATTAATTTATTTTTTTTGTATAACATAATAAAACATTCTTCTGTCAACCTGAAGCAGACTTGATAATTCAAGCTTTAAATTAAGTTTGCCTAAGGGTACCAAACAAGAGCTAATGACAATTTAGCTACAGATGTCATTAAACATTTAACCTTATCACATTAAGCAAAGCCCATCCCACATTCAGCTAGGAGAAGAAAAGAACAAACACACTCCTTGAGGATAAAACCTAATATATTCCAAAATAATTGGGGGTTTGCAAACAGAAGTTAAACTTTACCACTGATACAGAGCACGGGTGTGAATCCTGACTCTCTGCACCTGGAAGGATGATGCAGAAACATGAGTTGACCGAAAATGCCAAAGCCTTGGCCATCACAGATGGAAGGGTAGATGGAGATGCTTCCTCCAGCCAGAACTCCTGAGGACACGGGCATGGAAGGCTCAGAGCTCCGGGGTGGGGGGAGCCCAGAATTCAAAGTGCCCTCAGTGGGAAGAAGTGTTGGAAAATCCCATTCCCTTCCAAGCGTATGTTGCACGTTCCAAACCTGATGGGATCTCAGGCTCAGGCAAGAGGAAGGAGGAAGCACACAAGGAAGTGGATCAGCTTTTTAAATAATAATCCAGATCAGTCACATCCTGGCTGTCTCCACGGCAACAGAGCTGGACTGCTTTTGAATGCAATTGTGGCTTGCCAGTTTTTAACCCTCATGAATAAAAGGGCACTGGAGAAGCCCACTTAGGTGGGTTTGAACCTGGTTTGCAGCAAGGAAGCGATTTAGTGAACATGTACTTTTACCCCCCCAAAAAAAGAAAAATTAAATTGATTTTTTATTTACTGTTTGAACCAATAAATGCAGAAGTACTCTCAAAGTGTTAAAATAAATTTTTTTCTGCAGAAACAACAGCACTGGAACATGAAAATCCCTGTAAATATGGGCTTAATTGTAACTTTTCCAAGAATTGTTAAGAAAGTCATTTTGCAGGCACCTGAAGAGATAACTTCTGAATTACAGCAGACCACAGAACCAGATAAATGTGTTCCCCCACCCTGGCTATGTTCATATGTTCCCTTGATCATACCTTCATACCAAAACATGGACTGTCATAAGAGAACAGATTAAAGTGCAGACTCATGCAGGGGGCCAGAGATATTAAACAGCACAAAAGCATTTTTAATTGTCATTTACAAGGAGGTTAAATCAGAAACTCATCACTCATTTCAATCTACAAGTGATGGAGCCACCCAAAAAATAAAAACCAAACAGAAAAAAAACCCACCAAGACTAACTCCATAAACTCTTGAAGCTGAAGAGCACCTTTTACTGCTTTTAAATACGTACTGATAGATTTTAATAAGTTCAGGTCAAATACTGAAAAGTTCTGAGCACAGTTGATGACAAATTACCTACCCCTTGACCTAACCAGCTGAACAGGGCAGTAGATTCTCCATGACTTTCAATAAGATTGGAGTTATATTCGACAGAATTCTCACACGAGGAGTCCCTCGACTAAAACAAGAACTACTAACTTTGCCATCAAGTTTGGGCTGCAGTCTGCTTCCTCTCACTTCAGGGACTGATCAAATGCACTCCTAAATACCTGGTGGCAAGGAAAGCGAGACCACTACACTAACATTTATTGTGTCAAGCAGAGCTCAGACACATCTATAGCAAAACCCAGCCCCAAGTCACAGTAAATCAATCAGCAACATGCCAGTCTTTGCTTTGCCTTGGCTACGAGTCAGTTATTGGAAACCTGCACTGCAGCTGAACATTTTCTCCTTTAGGAGAGAAAAGTAGTCTGGTTTTATCCTTTTACCTGTCAAACAGAGCCAGGATCAAGCTCCTGATTGGGCAGATTTTTATTTTAGCAATCTGTGGAGCATCCCTCTGCCTCGGCTTCATGGAAATAGAGCTGGGGTTTTTCTGACCCGTGAACACAATCCAGATTCAGAGCTATCCATCTTAACTTGGTCTTGACATTGATGGGAATTGACTGATTTCGTTCCCCTGGTGTCAACACTGAAAAATCAGGTAGGGACCTGTCCTCAGGTATCCCAACAGCCTCC
Source organism: Grallaria varia (assembly GCA_013396735.1). Taxonomy (NCBI): domain Eukaryota; kingdom Metazoa; phylum Chordata; class Aves; order Passeriformes; family Formicariidae; genus Grallaria; species Grallaria varia. The sequence continues at coordinate 408,456 of VWZG01007614.1, forward strand.
TGGTTTCCTTCTGCAGTGTGAACCAGACTCAAATTATTTCCATTATTTCACATCATAATGTATGAGTTCATCAGTCTAAAAGGCCATTATCAGAAACGCCACAGAGTAGGATGTGGGCTGTGGTACATGTCAGTGTTGCAGTAATTCTGTCATGATTATTTTATTAAGCACTTATTAGCAGCAGCCAATTTCTGCCTCACAGTCAATCCTTTGGGCAAGAAGGGAATATATAGAAAAAATGAAAACATGCTATAGGCATCTTGTCAACCTTAAACTGTCATTAGCAAAACTGCCTTTTCCTCCTTCAGAGGTGTCAGAATTTATGCTCTATCTTGACACACTACTTGAAAAAACACTTCCACCTCCACGTGGCAGCCTCATTTTGTACCAGTTGGACGCACAGCCTCCTTTGGCCTCTGCTGAGGGATGAGCAGCTCTAAGGGTTTGTGCTGCTCTTGAGTTACTTTGCAACTCCACATGAAGTCTACCTGTATTAAAAAGACTTAAAATCAAGCCCACCTTACTGTCTCAAATGAATTAGCCTGGGGAAAAAAAAAATCATTAAAAATAATGGAAGATGCCCCATGGAATTATTTAAGGTTTCCTCTCTTTTCCAATTACAGTTTGATGGATTCACTTTCTATGACACCTATGGACAACACGAAACCCCTTCATTTTTATCAAATACCACCCCAGTGTTGACAGAGCCTAATTGAAATTCTCCGAGTCACTGACTACATGGTACCTACCCCAGGAATAGAATCACCCTAAAACCACAGCAGAGATGTCTATACAAAACTGCCAGAAAGGGTCACAACTTCTTGTAGGCTTCAACAGCACTGCCAGCTCACAGCTGCTATAGATTCCTCCATCATTTTTTGTATATCAATTTATAGCATTGATTGTGCAGAGCACTGGGATGTGCAAGGGTTTGCTTTGAAAGTGAAATTTATTCCAAATATCAAATGCCTATCACTTTTTAAACTTACATTTTACTGCTCAGAGTTCTTGCTTATAATATTGATCATTCTGTTAGTTTCTGCTATGACTTATTCTTACAGGTCTCCTCAACCCATAAAAGAGTACAATATTTCATCCATATCCCACATAGCAGCTTCATAACATCTGCCTTCTCACCCTGCTCATCAGCAATTACTGAGCTCAGGTAAAAACTCCTGTGAAATGTCATGCCTGATTCTTCATTTGTTTTCAAATGACTTTTAATTAAACATTGATGTGTGAAAAATGTCAAAACTCGCCTCTTCATAGATCCCCGAATGCAGCTGTGATTAAATTTTAAGTAAATAAATAGTTGTCATTTTAATCAACAGCATAAAGCCCCGAGATGTGAAGCAGGGAGCAGGAGCACACTCAAAACACAGCTCAGGGTGTTTCCCAAGGATGCTGCTCTCAGGCCCTCCTGCTCTTCAGCAGCAAATACATCGAGCAGGATGAGAACTACAACTCAGCAGCTGAAATGGCCTGAGTGGCTTGTAGTTTGCTTTCCAGAAACTACAATTTAGTATAAATTTCATGGAATATCTGGCATCTGCATATTTTTATCAAAATATAAATTGATTACAACTTGAGTCTGCCAGCAGCCTGAAACAACTGAGATATATATATTTATGATGGATGTGTGAATTTATATAATTTTAACGCTGTCAAGAGAACACAGATTTAAAGAACACCATTATTTGATTTCCAGTAGATAAATAAAAGCAGGAATATAAAACCAGGTGCCTTGTGTGCTGTCACAGGTGGGTGGAGCTTGGCAGTGCTCATCCAACCTTCACAGCTAATTGGCACAAAGACAATGAGCAACCCAGGGTGAAGAGGACACAGGAGCAGACAAAGCTGCAGGAATAAATACATCTCCTTCTCGAGTGTGGAGTCCCCAGGACAGTTTTTCAGATCCAGCTCCCCCCATCCCCTCTCTCGTTCCACTCATTCTACACAAAACCTTAAACCCAAGGAGCAATCAAGTCAGTCACTTCTGTTTCCCCAATGAAAATAGGGTATTGCAGCTTGAATATAGATATGCCAAAATTTAGTCCAGTGGCATTTTGCTTTAATTCTACAATGACTTCTAAATTACTACAAAGTTCTTGACAACACGAGCTCTATTCTAAATACAACTACAAGTGCTACCCATATGAATGGCAGAGGGATAAACAGTGATTACTGCTGATTGGTTTGCCTATCAAGTCCATTTTGTTAACATGCAAAACCAATTGGCCTTATTAAAGCATGTGTTTGAGCTTCTCTAACTTCAGTCAGTAAATCAATATAGTGTATTTTCTAGGACTGAGGAGTCTGGATAATAACAGAGGACTGATTCTCATGCAAACAAACTAAGTGTAAATAAGCAACTAAAGAAGACTATCAATTAAATACATGAAAAACACCTTTATTAACTCCAGTTTTAATATTTTTCACTTGGCTAGAACCCTAACAAACAAGGCAGGTAACCAGCAGCTCCATGTAAGTAACACAGGTACCATCCTCACACTGTTACACTCCCCCACAAATAAAGCAAATATACTTGTAGGTCAATCAGACAAAGGAAACAGTGTTCAAAAGCACAACTTTGAAAAACAGAAATGAATCCATGTTCCTACAGTGCTTTAGAAAGCATCACACAAACACTCCGACTCAACTGAGCTGTGTTCCTATGCAATAAGCACAGCACTTGACATTTAAAATGACCACTGTCCATTCCAACGGGAACTACTGCAATTAAAAAGAACAATGACAATCTGGTTTGAATTAAATCCATCCTTATACCACGGTTAAGGACCGTAAATTAAACATAAAGTGACATCCCACCCGTAAAATTTCTAGTAGTATCCCAGGGCTATGCACAGCCTTCAACAGCACTCTAACCTACAGCAAAATAGCCCAGTACCCTACACATCAGAGCACTTAAAGAGGTTAATAACTATCCTACAGCCATGCAGAGGGCACAGAGAGCTGTCATTCTCACTGGGAAAATAAGATGGGGTCAAAATAAACACAAATTACTCAATTTACAGGAGGTCAGACTAGCCAATCTCAAGGGTTCTTCTTGGCCTTAGGCTCTATAAATTTTCTCATGCTCAGGTTCAGGTTCCTCTGGCCTATATTCAAGCTGGCTTGCCACTGATCAACGGATACAGCGTAAGGTCTGAAGTATATTTGGCCATGAGAGTCCACAAGATTTGAGTTTATGTAGCCCAAGATACTTAATTATCTACACCAACACTATTTACACCAAGACACTGTCAGAGATGCCAAATAACATTCATTGAAAACACGGCAAATCAACCATTCTTGGGCCTGGCCTGGGATTGTTTAATGCCATAAAATCAAAAGGGCAGAAGGAGCCAGGGAGAAAGTGGAACAGCAATTCTGACACCAGACCCTTGTGTCAACACAAGGGCTCTTTGTGCCAAAGGAAAGGAGCTCGGGGTGTGCTCAGTAAAGTCAGTGCCTTCTCAGAAACATTCCAGGTTTTGCTTATGGATCCATGAGGGATGCAAAGCAGGGCAGCAAGGAAGGCTTCTACTGAACCACAGACAGATGGAAGAATCAATATCCTTGTTTTAAAGCTGCTTTACTATTTTCATAGAATGGTGTGAGTGGGAAGGGATCTCAAAGACCATCCAGTCCCACACCCTGCCATGGGCAGGGACACTTTCCACTGGACCAAGTCGCTCAAATATTCATCCAACCTGGCCTTGGACACTTCCAGGGATGGGGAATCCACAACTTCTCTGGGCACCCTGTGCCAGGGCCTGCCTACCCTCACAGAGAAGAATTTCCTCCTAACATCTAATCTAAATCTCCCCTCAGTCAGTCTGAAGCCTATCCCTTTGTTCTATCACTGCATGCCCTTGGAATCTTTTTATCTATGGGGAGTAGCCTAATCTTCAAAGTACACTCGTCAGACCAATTAAGACTCCACAAACATCACTTGGAAAAAGAGCCTCTCCCCAGTAAATATCCACTCCAATATAATCATATTTCAGTGCAAAGAGGGAGGAATGCAAAAGGAGAATGCCCATGTTTGACATAGCTATGAATTTAAATTTTAAAGAACCCAGCATAAAAGGCTGTAGCTCCACAAAGGATTTCAGCAGTAGGGAACAAGTTGACATATAAAACCTTTCATCCCCACATAGCTGGGGGTCATTAACACACGGGCCTCAGGCTAGGGCATTAATTTCCTCGGCTGTCTAAGAGTGAGACGTACAAAATAACCTTTTCATTGCATATTTGACCAGTGCCAGAGTCCACACCAGGGCTATAATTCAGAATTTTGGCTTAGTGGGGGGTTTTTTGGTTTGTTGTTGGTTTTGATTTTGCTCTTTATAGTCTGTTTTTATCTGCATTCCAAGACAGGCACATGTGGGTCTGACAAAGAGCACAACTGGATTTAAAATTGTCTATCATTCAGAAAACTTTAAGGATGACAAATTCTCCAAAAGCATATCCCTTTATAATTCTTGTCCTTGTTAACTCTTCAGAAATACTTTCTATGACAACAGGTTGTCAGACGAGCAAAAAAATTAATAGCAAACAGCTCTAATGGGAGCCATTGGATTTTTCTACTGCCATCCCTTCTGGATTGGCCCACAAAACCCCCCAAAAATTGGGGGAATTGCCATTCCAATAATGCAAATTTAGACAAGAGCATTTATTGCATTTTGTGGGCAAGGGAGGGAAGAGGACAGCTGAGCACAAGCACTGCTGTTGCTGCCTCTCAATGCTACTCCAAGTGCTGATAAACACGGCACAGCCCTGAGCCATCTCCTCTCACTCTGCTTGGCTCAACCAGTTCATTATCACAGGTTATTTAAATCCCTAATAAAATCCCAGTGTTTATGAAAGGTATCAGCATTTCCCACAATGTTACATGTTTGGGTCCAAGAGAAGGCTATTTTATAAAACCAAAGGACAACACGAATGTAAAAAAATTGTGGTTCAATTTGTAAAGGAAAAAAATGTGTAGGTAATTTTATCAGGCTTTTTTTTTCCCTCTCCCCCCAAGATTCTCTTTAAGAAGTCACAGTGGTATTTTGAATGTGTTGGCCAATTGAGTGGGTCTGCAAAACTAAAGACAGATGGCAATGGATTACCCAAATGCTTCCCCGTGGAAGTCAGCCACTTGCTGGGCCTCCAACAGGATTGTTCCCAAGATCCCACCCCACTGGATTCTCCCAGAGCTCCCGCACACCTCCTGCTGCCCCACTGTGGCTATAGGGGATGAAAAGCACCATTACAGATGCCCACTGGTCCATGAGCAATGGGAACAGGAGGGAAGGGGGTTTGCAGTACAGTGTGGGCAAGTCCTGCTAGCTTTGAAGTCACAAGAAGTTGGAGTGACATCGAAACCCCCGATCTGAAGCCATCGATGGTGCCCTGGGTAACTTCTGATTATTCCCAAGCACGAGAAGAATTAGGTCAACAGCTACTCAGCCATAGGATCCCCAATTCTTCACTCACAAGGTGATGCCAACTGGAAGCAGAGTAAAGGGAAAGTGTAAAACTACAGCCTGTGCCTGTCCAAGATACAGAGGAGTCCAAATCACTGCAGTAATGAAACCAACTTTGCAGAACATCCATCCCTCAAAAGGCAGCTCAGGCTCCACTGCCTAGGTAAAGAAACTCCCAGGCAGTGCCATTCTTGGGAACCCAAATCTCTGTTGCTGCTCCAAAGCAGCCTTTTAAACAAACAGATTTTCAAAAATAATGAATATTGGAATACCAGTTCACAAATCTGGTTGTCTTCCATTGCTGCACCAAAAAAGGCCCATTTCCAGGGCTGGCTGATGGCAAAATTCAGGTAAAACTTTGGAGTGGACTGTTCTTCACATCCTTCTTTTGTTTTAAATAGACAGACCAAATGACAGGAGAAAGCTCCCAGTCGCTAAAGCCCCATTTTATTACAAAATACAAAAATAATAAAGTAGAAGATAAGCCTTAAATATAAAGGAGTCCCAGGTCTGCTGAGGGAGACAAAGTAAATAAGAGGCTCAGAAACAGACCCCTTCAACAACACCAGCATGTCTGAGTTCTTTGTGCACCAAATTTGAGCATAGTTTGTTCTTCAAATTTCCACAGCCACGACAGGCCACGCTCAGCATGTTAAACTCCTTCCCCATAATACCAAATCATTCACTTATGTGCTTTAAAATACTGTGACTACCCAGAAGTTCCCAGTCTGGGCTGTGGACAAACCACGCTGGACACCAATCTTTGGGTCCCTGTGCTTTGCCACCTCCAACTTACGGCAACCAACTCCTGGTGAGCCCAGGGGAGCTGGGGGAAGCTGGCACCCCTGCCCTGCAAGCCAGGGGGCTGGAAAACACCCCCTGCCCTCCAACAGAGCTGCCCGGGGAAGGAGCAATAGTCTGTTTTAATATATATTTGCACAGATAAGCTCAGACAGCTTTTATCTCCTTCACAGTGCCAGCATTCCACACAGTGTGTGCAGTCTCAGCTTCAGACAGAATTCACACAGACTAGTATCCCCATCTCTTCTTTTCTTCCTTATATTCACACACAATAATGAAGGAGGAAAGAGGCTGTCAAATGCAATAGGAAATTGGGGAAAAATAGCTTCACATTTCAATTACTTTTACATATCATTAGGACTGCTTTGCAAATGTCTCCCTTGCAATTTCAGGGAACCATTTAAATCATCCCCTTCCAAGAGCACTAATTCAGACATTCCTACAGCCAGGTATCCCTGGAGTGACTACCTTTGCATTAAACCACTGAAACTCTGAGTGAGGAATTTAGAGCAGCTAAGCTATAAATCTCTTGTTGCATTAAGGGGTTTCTTGTTAAAGGGAAAAAAAAAAAAAGAAGAAGCTTGTTTCTCTCTCGTGACATGAATGAGCACTGGGATCCTTTACTTGTGGTAATTAACATAGCAGTATAAATCTATTTTTTGCCATTCACTTTCACTCATGATCCATGTGACACAATATGAAGATCAGGGAATTTCAGAATAAAACTGTCAGTCAATGCAAACCAACTTATACAGAATCACAGAACATTAAGAGTGGTAAAGATGCTGGATTATAAAATCATTTTTAAAGGAGTTCTGAATGTGCAAACATTATTGAAAACAACAGATGTGCAGCTATTTTATGCAATATATAAAACACTTCACCTTTGACAAGATTAATGCGAGGGCTGAGACTTCCATACAAGCAGGACCAAAAAGCCTTACTATAAAAATGTGAGCTCCACTGCAACAACCAGATCTCTGAAACATTCTGCTCTTTGGGAAGAACAGAACTAAACTGAAGATGCTGAATTAACCATTGCCAGTTCTGAACGAGATGGGGGAAAACACAACACCTTTCCCACAGGGCTTCAAAATCCCCTGGGCTGTGTCCCCCTTTGGGTCACAAAGGCAAACAAGCCTCATTCAACACCTTTGACCTCTTTTAATGGTACCAGAAGCCACAGTACTATATTTTTTTACCTACATTGCAGTTAATCAGATGAAATGAAGAGAATCATTAGGTTAATTAGGTGAACAAGGCTCACTAATGGTAATAAGCAACAGACTACACCAAGCAGGCTTCAGTAGATAAAATATAGTGGCAGCCACTGGCACAGAGTATCCACAATTATCTAAATCAGATTTGGTTGAAGAAAGAGTGAAGTCTGGTCTAGTAGAGCACATAACCCAGAGTCAGCCACCCTGACCCCAGCCAAAGCCAAAGCTAAAGCCAGGCCTGAAAATTCTCAATACAACCTTGTTCTGCAAACCTTTTCATAACTTGGAGACACTTCCATTAAATTCACAGGCAAAATTTATAGACTGAAATTACGTCAAGGAGAAATTAAAAGTTGCCTAATTTACCATGTGCAGCTCGGCTTTGACTCAGATTCTATTCTTAAGCATTACATTATGCAAACTACTTCATAAAGCTCCATAATCCCCTTAATGCAGCCCACACTGGTTTAAAAATTAAAAATCACTATTGTTTCCATTATCCTTTTAATTGGATGATAGCACGACTAATATACAATATAAAAGTCAACTATTTAATCACACATAATCATCCTGTTTTACATTTTATTCATGCCAGGTATTTCTAAATTCAGATGTTATATTGTCAATTAACATAAAATTTGTAGCTCTCAGCTTTTCAGACACACATTACCTCCGAGTCAGGGAAATACTGGAGCATGACAGAGACGCATGGTAGGAACCCAGTGTAAAAATCAATAACCAGAGACTAGATGTTCTCAACATTCCATTTCAGATTGCTGTGATTCCTCCATGCATGTGAGCCACGGGGAGAGAACACAACGAGCATTAGCCCTAATAACAAGGCTTGTTGCATTGGCATCAGCCTCTACACCCCTGGGAAACCCAGAAATTCCTCTCTGCTCCTCCACAAGAGGATGAAGGGAGGGAAGAATGAGAAGAGCTTCTGCTCAGCAGCACATAAGCCCCTGCCTTACAAAGCAATTTGATGAGCTGGTGCCTATGCTAAATTGAGTGCCATATACTGATGCAGAAAAAGGGGCATCAGGAACTCCTCTCGCAGTGTTCAGCCTTCTAGAGACGTTCTTCCTGGCTGAAGCAATTCACATTGCATTGGCTCTGTAAAGATATCATCTGGTATTTTACAGTATTTAAGTGAATGACTACATCAATTATTTGCATGGAGAAAGGACTACACATGCATTGTAGCAGACAATATCAGAACAGAACAAAAATATCCCAGATTAAGGTACACAGGCAGTTCTTTTTGGATTGCCAGAGAGGCCAGACAGGGTGTTCTTAGTTAATGCTCAAGTGTCTTGTCTGAGTCATATTCTAGAGCACCTCAACTAGAGCTGCTCATTAATTTTTAAATAATTCTTAACAAATATTGATTTGCTAATCATTTTGCGGAAACAGTTACGCCATTTTTTTCTTTTTCACTTTCTGGCTGTCCAGATGAATTTTCTGTTCTGCAAGGAAAAAATAAAAACAAAACCCACAAAACAGAAAACCACTGAGGTGCTGAAAAGCCATGTTTTGACATTTTATAACCAATTTCTTCACATTGACTTCAGAATTATAGAACAGTTTTAGTTTTTGTTCTATAGCTAAAAGGACAATATCTCAATGAAATGCCTTGATTAACCAGTCCATGCCTTTTTATATTCAGTTCACAAACCATTCCAAGGTTTGAACTTTATGTTACCGCTCTGAGAAAAGAAATATTTTTCTTTTTATTATTCATTCTCGTTCCAGCCTGTATTTCCCATTTAAAGATACACTTGTGTATTTTCCTCATGGTGAAATATTCATGGATCCCAATTTATACAAAGGAATTAAACAGAGTTCTTCTAAGTTTTTATAAAACAGTGTAACTCATTTGAATGGTAGTGAGAACACTGAGTCTGAAAAAGACTCATTTATTTGGGAGGTCAGTGTATGAAACATCTGAAACACTCCAGGATTTAATAGGGACAGTTGAAGTTTAAGTATTTGAATACAGTTTGGAGTAAGAGAAAGAAGGCAGTATTTCTCATAATAAAGCAAGAATAAGTTACACACAACTTAAATGGTAAAGCCATTACAGAAAGGAGTTGCTAATGTCTATATAAAGTTATTGAAAAAAATACAAATTGGCTCTTATTAGAAATAACTAGAAACTGGTTGAGCTGTACAATTGCAAAGCAGTCAGATGAATTCAGTATTTTCCTGAATTGAATAGTTGCCACCTACAAAACCACATCAGATGTCCACAATCAAAGCATAACCTGAAACAAAACAGAAGGAAAACCAAAACACACTATTGAGAAAGTAAGACTGCTGAAAACCAGAAATGCCAAGAGTCTGTAATATTTGTCAGACAGAGTTTCTAGAGGAGTCCATCACACAGAAATAAGCCAAGCTGAGGTGCCACCAGAACTAAAGGAATCAACTATGCAGATGGAGCTGATACCCAAAAACGGAGGGGGGGGAAAGCCTTCATTGCATCAGGGAGTCTTTCAGGGGTTGGGTTGGTTTTTTCCCTAGCAGTAACTCTATAGTGTAGCACATGTAGTTTGTTTTTGAAAGTCTTTGTACAATTTGGTGAGAACTGCCTTGCAAATAAGAGGTTTATCTTTCATCTCTAGTTAAATTCTGGCAGTAGGTCTTGCAGAAGTCACAATACTTTTCATGTTCTAGTTGTGCTGGAAGTTACAGGCTGGTTCCAAAAATCATATGTGAAATCTATGGCCTGTGTTAGGCAGGAGGTCAGGCAAGATGATCACAGAGGTCCCCTTGGTCCTTAAAACCGTGAGCAGATGGAAATGGGAATAGCTGTGGAGTGACAGTGGCTCTGATTGCCCCCTGACATGAATATGAAACACAGGCTATGCTTGCAGCTGTGTCAGAGTGCTGGCCCTCACTGTGACAGCTGCAAACAGGGCTCTGAGCAGGTGATTAAATTCCTCCACAATACCAACATTGTGTACAAACTCAAAAGTCAGGATCCTCCTTTCCTTCCTGATCCCAGTACTGAAGGTTGTGGTTTTACATGGACAGAAGAGGTCAGGTCCTCTGGTTCCAGGGCTGTGTCAGAGTGACTGGACAGAGCTTCCCCACACACAGAGGCTACAAAAAAAAGAAGAGAATTTCCAACCCCCTTCTGCCCTACTCTCTGCTCTGGCAGAGGGAAGAAAAGGAAGTTTACCTGTGCCTGTACTCATCCAGCAGCTCCTCAGTCTGGTGCACTCCCTGCTCCCCACATTGCCCATCACTCATTCAAAGGGAGGTGAAATAATGGAACGTGGGAGCTGTGGCAGAGATCAGCTGCTGGACAGCCCCCCAGCTACATCCCCATCGATGCAAAGGCAGAAGAGCTTCCCCGAAGCATTAAAAAGCCCAAACCTGCTGCAGGAGGGCTGCTGTCCTGAAGGTGGGTTGTAGAAACTGGAATGAATGTTGTTACAGTGCCTGAGGAGGAACAAAAACCTTCCCCGAGACTGAAACCAGTGACTGTCAGCACCGCCATGGCACAAACCTCACACAATTCTCTGCTCCTATTTCCTCTCTTGCAAGCGAGTGGAGAGTGACCCACAGCATCCTTAAGTGCCTTTGCACTCGTTGGGTTTTATAGGTATGGTGTTTTTTTAGAGTGCAAATGTGTTTTGTAGACACAATAAATCTCAATAAGTATTCATAAAGCCTTGGGTTTCCCCAGAATTACTCCCTTTTCCATGCCTGCGTGAGCTCTCCCAGAACTATTTCACACTAATTAGTATCTTCTGTACAACGCTACTACGTAGTGTTATTTAACAACTACATATATCTCTGACTTCTCCCACTGAAGATATAAGGAATAAAATCAGCTCATGCTGAATCACAGATATCTTAAAACTTGGTCTTGTTGAAAAGACAGCTTCTCTCATGACTTCCAGAAGGCATTACAATTTTATTTTTTTTAAAACTTCACAATAAGGGCAGCTTCAACTTCAAGGTTCAGGCACTGTTTTACTGTTTGGTAGGTTTTGCTACGTTGTTTCCCCAAGAACAATTCAAAAGTATATTTTTTTTTTAAATTTACAATTTACTTCCTATAAGCTTTCTTTTATTTTTGCTTGCTGCTTTGCAAAGTGTGTTAAAATAATCAAACTGTTTTCAGTGGGGAAAAATAACGTAGAATTACACAACAGAAACAGACCAAGTACTTCAAGTTTGGTAAACAAGCACCGAACTCAAGTCTGCCTCTGCATGAAAAAAATGTGAACTTTTAACAGAAAAGGACTCAAATCTCCCTGTTTATGTAATATAAGGTTAATTAAAAAAAAAAAAAAATCCCCTTTCCATATGAATCAACAGCAGCCACAACCAGCAAGTCCTCGCTCACAGGTGAGGCATTCTAGGGTTCCTGGGAGCTGCTGCACTGGCATTTCCAAAGGGTGATGCTGTAGCAGCAATCCTGCTGGGAAGAGCATCCAGAGCCTGCAGGAGATCCCTGAAAAGCCCCTTTGCAAGTACCTCATCACACTGAGATAAAAAGGGATTTGGGTGGCTCAGGCTTGCCTTTGCCCAGGGCGTTCACTGTGAATTCAACAGGTTCTTTTGGTTTTCAGGTTTTGCATAAACTCTTCTGTGCTCTGGGCTTCTTTCCATCTCCATCCTTAGCCTGGAGCAAAGGCTGGCACAGTGTCTCATCACTGCTCCTTTGGGATCACTCAAGGAATTGACCACACAGTCAATATTCACAGCTCTTTAAGATGTTTCTTATTATGCCAAACATCAGTAAATGCATTAGTCCATCTTGCATCACCCTGCCTTGATAGCTTTCTAGATGCGCTCTCATTCATAAAAAATGCCACAAATATTCACAAGTCTGGTTTCAGTGCTAAGAAAAATCTCATTTCCTTATGCCTCCTTCTGAAAGTTTAATTTCACAGGCAATTTTTGGCACTATTTCCCAGAAAGCATCGGGAGCAGATGAAAGCAAGGAAGTGGGGCTGGGTGGATTTAATATCTGCTTCTTTGTATAACTTCTGTGAAAGCCAAAAAATACCAACAGAAAAGCCAATGTTTCAAAGCCCACGGTAAGAGTGCTTTGGTTTCTAGTGGAGCAAAAAGAAAGAAGAAACAGGAGTCACCTCTCAGACTGACACTTTCAGAGGGGTTTTTCTTCACCTGAAGGCAAAGGACTCCTTTGAAAAGACCAGGTTTTCAAATTAATGTCCGGGTTTTCACAGCAATAAGGGTTAATTTTTCTAATGATTTTTCAAGTCAATCTGACAACTTCATGTATTTGAAATGAAGTCAATGGTCGAAATAAATATTGTAAATGAAACTTCTTAAAGTTACATTTAGATACATACAGGGTAGTGAAGTATTCCTGCCCTGAAAACATCCTGCAGAGAGGGAAGAATACAATACCTGAACTGACTCAAACAAACATCAGCTCTTTTCCCCATGTCCAGGAAGGAGTTAGTGAAGACCAGGTAAAGGATTAGGGGGCAAAAAGCACCCCACCAACTGAAAAGGCCATGTGAAACAAACTGAAACAGAACTGAAGAAAGAGCAGGTGGTATCAAATGAAAAATATGAAGGAAATGTTCACCAAACTGTCAGGAACAGGGGGGAATCCTGCCTGGGTGCTCCTGCCAGCTGGGCTCTGGTTGCCTGTCCTCTGAGAACAAATAAAAGCCCTGCAAGGAGCACATCTGGCCTCCTGCCCAGGAAGGACATTCCCCAGGTTAGTCTTAGGGACTCATAGCATTTACATGATGAAAATATCACATATGGCCTTTCGGTAGTTTATAAACTATCTCTACTAGTAAGGGCCTCTGAGTAGCACGAGCAGATTTCAAAAAAATATCTTGGCTGGCTTCCCTGCTGAACTGCAATGGCCCAAGAATTATGTCACAGAAAAGGCACGATTCTGAAAAAAATAACGAAAAAATATACATACGAAGCAAAGAGATCCTACTCCTTCAATGAAGCCCTAAAGCACCAGCACTCTCTTGAGTCCAAGGGTGGGGTGTTTGCAGGCAGGGGAAGGCTCAGCCACTTGTTAATGCAGCAAATTATACTGGGGGGGAAATGAGGGTGACGCCACCCAACTGTGACAGCAGGCACAGAAATGCAGGTGAACAGTTTAATTACCTAAACACTGTCAGCTCACACTGTCAGCTCCGCAGAGAAATTTAATCTTTCATCAATTGCTTTTTTAATCCCCTTCCTTTCCCCCCCATGTGAACGTTCACCTCCCCAAAGTACAACTCCCCTGAGCAGTTAAAGAGACGCAAAGACAGCCTGACCATTTCCCCTCAGCTCCACTTCACTTCCAGTCAACCCAACACCAGCTTCTGGTGACTTCAGCCCAAACACAACTTCTGCTGCCCCTGTCCCTCCAAGGCCACTGTCACCTCCGAGGGCTTGTACACCCTGTAATTGACTTCCCCCTGTCACCTCCGTGGGCTGTGCCTTGTACACCTTCTCATTGACTTCCCCCTGTCCCTCCAAAGCCACTGTCACCTCCGAGGGCTGTGCCTTGTACACCCTGTCATTGACGTCCCCCCCAGCTCCCACCAAACAACAACAGGTTGTACACTGAGTAAGCAGAGCCAATGGCTCAGAGGGAACCAGGCCTGTGGCAGAGTCCCTGCCAAGCTGAAGAAGCAGGTTTTACTATGCAAATGGCAATTGCAGCAATCTTTATAGAGAAGCTGTTGACAAGCTTTAGGCAAGGTAAAAAAAGACAGAAGAAAGCAATTAATTTATTATTTTCCTCAGTAAAGAGCAGTGTATCGGTAATGGCCCATTGTAAGCATGAATAATACTAAAGCTGCAAGCAACATGGTATAATTTTAACATTCTACAGCCTTTTTTAATCAATCTTATTGATGTTCATCACATCCTTAAAGCTGAAAAGAATGGGTTTACTAAACTTAAGGAAAATATAAGATCTCATTTTGTGCTTTTCAGTTTCTTCATTATGTTGCCATAATGTCATCAGCGTAATATATTTCACCCTTTTTTTGCCTCTGTTTTAGCATTCACTTTTTGATTCTGCTGTGATCATGTCTGGTTCTTTGAAGCAATGAGATGAATTATGAATATTGCTTTCACTCCACTACCACATCCAGGAGAGGAGCATGATGTGCTGAGAGGAAAAAGCATTACCTGCTTTAGGATATAAACAGAATATCTCACCACCCTACATACTGGCCTAAAGAGCTGTGGGACAGGAACAGTGAGAGCTGCCGTTGGAACCAGCAGAAAAATAAGAGCTACGTGGTTTTGCAGGAAGACTTTAGCCAGAGACTTGTCAATTTAGGAGCAGAATCACAAAAATCACACAATTGCCAAGGTTAGAAGAGACCTTCAAGATAATCTAGTCCAACCATGAACCCATCACCACAGGTGACACTTTGCAGTACAAAAGGAGATCCAGAGAACTGTGTTATCTCTAGGGCAGAGAGGTCAATGGATCTATCACATCCTCAGCCCCCAAACACTGGGGCAGAGTTATTGAACAGCCACGTGCCCATCGCTGTAACAGTGTCAAAGCCCACTGACCACCACTGGACAAAACCTGCAAGACAAAGTTTACTTAAGCCAGTTCTTCCACAGAAGATATCAATGTTCTAGTCTGAGAAGGCAGATCAGCAAGATCTACCAGTAAAGGCCAAGATCAACACTGGATATTCTTCAGAGCCAGGATCTCACTCTAATGGATGGTTTTAACTGGATTATCCAAGGTGGAACAGCTCCACTGTAGGCTCTCAGATATTTTTGTTATGAATGGACCATTCAAAAGAGCAAGGTCCAAATCCCTACTCCAAATCAGGCAGAAAAAGGCATTTAAACTGGAACCCCACTGTAGCTTAAGGCACTTTTGCCAAAGTGCCTTTCAGAGTCAGGTGGGAAAACACCTGACTTATTATTGTGCTCATCCCATGTCCTCAGGTCTTTCCAAATGCCACCCTCCTCTCACAAACCCAGGAGAGATCACTGCACAGGAGCTGAGATAGAATTAAGAAAATAAACAAAGTCTGAGAACTAAAATACATTGGACTTTGTCAAAGCTTTCTGCCTGAATGGAATAACAGAATCATTTTAGACTTTCCTTGCAACAGACACAATAGAAAAGGGAAAGAAACAAAACAAAAAAGATGCACACACAGGGAATTGTTGATCTGATGGATTTTGCTTTACTCAAAAAGTTTGTGTTTTACCTGCAAAGTTTTCAAAGTCATCACTAAGCATCTTAAGTGAAATTATTCAGAAGTTGTTTGTAACCACATGCTTGCCCTCAATCTGCCTCATCTTAGTTTGTAATTCCTTGGGGAGAATGACACTTTTTTAAAAAAAACAAAAAAGCAGAAAACAATGTATTGGAATTTTGCCACTTTCTTATTAAAAATGAGCATCTACGCCCAACTAGTTGTGTGCAGACAACAAAAATCTGTGAATACATAATTTGAAACATAACAGCATGCAAATATATTCAACAATTCATCTTGCTTAAGAAGCCTAAGGAAAAAGGCACACTAAACAAGGAGCGTGTGAAGCATTCCAAGTGCATCCTGCTATGTTTGCAGAGATCATTTAAAAAAAAAAAAGGGAATTAAATTACCCATTTCATAATGACTCTGTAAAATGGTGATCCAAAGGGAAGGAGACCACAGTTAGATGTTCACAGCCACCCCTGTTAATCCATACACCCCCAACACGAAAGGAAGGGATGAACACCTCAGGGAAGGAAGAAATAGGCAGGAAGAGTTTACCCCAGCAAAGAGATTCACATGTAACTACAGCCTAACAAAGCACAGATGAAATATTAAAGCCCTAAATGCACATTTCAATAATTTAAACCATCCAGATCTTCAAGCTAAATTACTTCTTTATCAGTTTAAATTACTATGATTCACTGGTAGATTTTCATCGTCACTAATGAATTTTAAGGAAACATCATGAAGTTTCCAAGTTTTATTTTGTTTGCCAGATCAGGTATTTAGTCTACTTTTCAATTTATAATACAGTGAAACATGTAAAATTGTAAGGTTTCCATGCAAGGCCATTAGCAGATTTATGGATTAGCCTGCTTTGTACCAGAATCAGAGGCACAGCCCACTGTCTTTAGTGTAACATGTTCTTATCCAGACAACAAACCAAACACACACACATTTCCAAATAACCAGGTGCCAAGAACCACTGCCTATCAAAGCTCTATTAGAAACCCCAGCTTTGGGTCCAGTCTTAACACAATTTGATATTCTGTTAAAGCTTTTTACTCGCTCTCGTGAATCCAATTGTTGCATAACAATTATAACAATATACCTGTTACCTTTAGTAAATAACCAGGTAAGTCCTCAGAGACTCAGGTGTGCACCAAATCCACACTCTCAACTGGGACAGAAACCCAAAAGTGACCAGAGTCAGGGAACTTCATGACTTTCTACTGTGACTTATCATATGATAATGAAATGTTCCCAAAACTTCCCAGGGACTGTTCTTATTTAATCAAAATGCATTACAGTCCCCAAGACTTAAGCATCAGCATACCTTTGCAGGAAATCTTTCTCCTTTAAGGCAGATGTTTGTAAGAAAGCTTTCCATTTGGATAAAGGTCACTGACTACAGTTGGACAGGTCACTCTGTGCCACACAGCAAATTGTTTCTTTGACTCCACACAAAATTTAATATCCTCTGAATCAAAGCCTAACGTGCTTTTTGTTTGCTTACAAAGAGCTTTATCACGAGCACACGCCAGTGGTTCCTGGAGAGCAGACAGGAAGGGCAGCGAGACAGACAAACCTCTCTGTCCCCAGAGCTCCAAGCGGTGGGGCAGCACCTACTCAGTGGCCACAGCACATGGAAGAAAAGGGATGACTTGGGCCATATAACATCATTCTGTGGCTCATAACATCACTTTGCTTTTAGCCCCCAGGGCTTGTCCCATCTCCTTGTCTCAGCAACCAGAGACCAAACCAGAAGCACTCAGCTGCCAGGGTGGGTGTTCAGTCCAGCATCTCCCCTTTCTTCACCATTCCACTGCTCTAACCAGAGAGCCATTCACATTTCAGGGGGATTGCATAGCTGGGTCTGTAGGTGATGCAGGGGAGAGATTCTTCTTGGTCGCTTTGTGACCTTAATATGTGAGTTTAGTCTGCCCTGAGAGCCATGAAAGCATATCAGGTTAATCCATAAAATGCAAACAGATTCCATGTGTGCCTGGACATTTTCCAGTCCGAATGTAGGGTAAAAGACACATTTAATACTCCACAAGAAACTCTCTCCTCTGGCTTTTACTGTTGGGATTGCAGTGGAAGAGCAGCTGTGAACAAAGGAGAGTTTGTGCTGCTCTTCTGCAATATCTTAACACCATCAGCTATTTTCATGAATCTATCTGACTTTTGCTTATCTTTATTGAATAGTTACATGGAGGGTAAGACATTTCTCTTCTATATTCTCTGTCTGATCAGTTTGAAATGTACTAATCCGAATAGCATCAAATGAACTTGACATGGCAGTGACATTTGTGGGATCAGAGAAAGCACAGAACATCAGAACTCGATGCAGTAACAGTGGCTGATTAAACGCTTAACCTCTTGATTATTTTTGCAGTTGATACAAAGTGAACACAAGAACCTTGCTAGCAAAGGCAGAGAGACCTCATCCCCAGGTATTCCAGATCAACTACTGACATTTAAGCTTCCATGATCCTTGATAATCATTTTTATCCTGCCCTAGTCTTCCCCACCCACCACATATCCCTGTGCTGTAAGCACACCCTGTGAAAATTCCAGGGAAAACACACCAGTAGAAGAGGCCAAGTCTGTCCATACTGAAACTCCACAACTTTAGATACGTGTTTTGAGGTGTTATCAAGCCCTTTAATGCATTAACATTTGGATTAGATATTAGAAAGAACAAAAACAGGACTGCAAGAGAAGCTTCCTAAAAATGGCCAGATAAACTACGAACACGAAGTGCCTGCTGTGAAGCTGAAGGTACAGAGGTCTTCAGGAGCAGAGAACTGAAAGACACCTCCTGTGACCACTGCTGAGTGCAACAGAGCAGCGACCCAGGGCTGTACACAAACAAGGGGATGGTTTAGGGCAGGGTGGCAGAGGGACTTGGGAGCTAACTGGCTGTAAGTCATTTAATCACACAAAACACCCAGAGAGCAGAAGGGAATCTCAGTTTAGAACAGGTTTGGTAAAGATAGTAATAATAACCTTACTATTCAATTAGCAGGGTTCTTCAATGACCTTGTATTCAATTTCAAGGTCTTGCATTCACAAGATGTTCTGGAAGCCTCATTTACACTCACCCTTCAGACGTTTCATCTCAGACATTTTAGAAGCAATCACTGATCTCAATTCCACTTGAGTTATTCTTTACAGCACTACACACTTAAAAGGTACCCAAGTATTAAATATAGCACAACAAACACTGGTATTTAATTCTGTTATATAAAATATTTTCATCACCACTCCGAAGATAATGCAGATAGCAATTATGATAATAGTGCAGATTATAGACTACAGCACTCATAATTTACCTGCTGCAATTTTACCAAGGCAAGCATTCTATAAGTCTCTATACTGTACGTCTGTTTGCAAATTCACTGTTCAGCCTGCTCTGACTGATGTTAAATGTATTCATACATATTCAAACGACAACTGAGAAAAGTAAATGTAGGACCACGACTGCCCATTAGAATGTGTCTCACAGCAGATATATTAACAGTGAGCTTTGGGTTATTAGTATTTCCAGGGCAGTGCTGGGAAGAGGAGCATTGTTAGCCTTGCTGTGCTGGACAGATTCCAGGGCTGGTAATTGCTTTCTGCATACTGGAATCATCCCTGCTTTTAGAGTCAAGACCTCCAGTTCCCAAACACTGTAAGCTAAAGAAGAACTTTGCACCAGCTTGCTGGAGGGACTATCACATGTTAAATGACTTACAATATTACAACAGAAAGCAGTGTCACAAGCCACTGTAGTGTGTATTGCAGAGATCAGAAGTCTCTAAGTGTAATTTAAGGGTGGCAGTCTAAAAGGAAAAAAATAATCAGAAAAAAGGCACCTTCAGCTCTCAAACATCTGTCCTTAAATTTTGTACTATTAAACCAGCAGTAAACCCACAGAGAAAAGGGATTGAAAAAAAAACAAACCCGTATTATCCTTAATGACTTAGCCGACACTCATCATATCAGTCCTGTTGATTCATGTTCTTGATTAGCTCAGCCTCAGCATGGAGGAGGGAAACTAAAGAACAAGGGAAAGAGAAAGAATTCGCACTTCTCTTTCAAGATCTCTTGTTAATCTCTGGGTTGTTGGGAGGTTTTTTGCCTCAGTTTTAAAGAAACTAAGAACAAAGAAAATGTCCTTATTCCACATCATTGTGTAGGCACCAGATTCTGTCAAAGTGATGTGCCTCTAGGATTTGTTACACAAGTTGACACTTCAACAGGTTTTTAAATAAATTTTAAATAAAATAAGCTGGAAAAGGAAGAAAGAGGTTGTGGGGAACGTTTTCCAGTTAGATGAATGAGAGCAACAACACTGAAGATTCCAGAACTATGTTCCACTTGAGCTAAAGATGCTATATATTTTTTTAAGGCAAGAGAAATTAATTGCTCAAAGGAAAACCTTTGTAAGAGTATTTATAGCAGCCAGTCTGAGCCATATACTTGTCAATGAAAGTGGTTCAGCGCAGTGCAGCTTTTCCAGGCTAATCCTAGAAGTCAAAACAGCTCTTCCAGAAAGGAAAAGCAACACCATAACTTAATATATCTAATGCAATTATGAAGCCTCTCCTGGATCCCTGTGTATTTTAAAATAATATTTTTCCTCCCTGATATTTGCCAAAATATTTTGATGATTTTTAGTGTCTCTTTTTCAAGGTTCGGGAATTTCTCAGTTCACTCATGTCGACCCACCAGGTTCCAACATCAAACATCTCCTGCAGGTACACAGCATTGGTGCAGCAGAAAACCACACTGACCTCTCTGCTGCTCTTAGTGAGCCTCAGAAAAAGCAAATTAAAACACTGAGGGAAATGGAATGACAGAGAAGGTTAACATTTTCTGTTAGATTTTTCCTTCACAAAAATTCTCTCCTGCTCTTTCCCAAAGAATCCTGACTATATCCCAGGTAAGGAAAGAACTGCAAATATAAAGTCACAAATTTAGGAAAGAAAAAAAAACAAACCACACCAAACAGTTTCTTTGGGAACCAATGTAAGCAATGACCCCCATATTTTACCACCACTACTTTCAAAAAATAAACAGACAAACATAAAACCTTCTTTTCGACCAAGGATCCGAATATCTGCAGACAGTGGAAGAAATTCAGCAGTACCTAGTTTGGGGAGTTCTAGTACAGAGAGTTTTATTTAAAATATTAAATTTTTAAAGACAATTACACCCTGTTTTCTAGGTGCACTTTGTGCCTGCCTGGAACGACACCTCTGAGTAAGACTAGAAGGAATCCTCCTACTATTTGGCAGTACATAAACCACATTGGATACACATCCCTTCCATTACATACTGGCCCCACCTTAAGAATTTATTTTTTTTCCTTTATTTTCCTACTTCAAGTGGAACAAGCAGAGAGCCTCCCTGTGAACTGCACACTCAGCAAAGCCCCCCCAAGGGCCACAGAAGCCACCCTGTGGGGAAATGCAGAGAACACTCTCATTGCTCTGATGCGCTGCACCTGAGCTCAGAGCGCTCCCCTTGAATCACACACTCCCAGAGGAGATGCCCATGTTTAAAACGCAAAAAATACACATTCACCGAGGAACCCACCTTTACGGGGACACTGCAAACACTAAGATAGGTTTCTTCTAAAATAGCACTGTCTCCTGAATAGGAGTTTTTGAAAGCTCTGCAATAACAAAGCGTTAAGGAGGCCCTGCCCTGGGCAGCGCCGCTCCTCCTCTCCCTCAGGGAGAGCACCCTGTTACCAGCCCGAGTTCTTCAGCCGCTCATTCAGCTGTTCTTTACCCACTGAGCACTTCAGAAGCAGCACAACAAAAACCCACACCAGGCCACCAAGGGACAGAAACTTAAAAAGAAACATCATATACGCAGCACATAAAGTTTAAAAAGGTAAATACAGACCCAGCTTCCCTCAGGTTCCTGCTCTCCCCGCCGTGTCTGTGGCACCCGGACCCAGCTGGGCCCAATAAAGCCTTAAGGAGATGCCCAGGCCTTCTCCCCAGGTGGTCTCTGATGGGCAAATCTGGCCCAGGAAATTAACTCTGCCACTGCCAAGCTCCTCAGAAATGCCCGTGGCACCGACTGTGGCATTGGGAGAATCCACATGCGAGGATGTGCCCCCCTTCAGTAGTCATCATCATCATGGCTGGGCTTCGCGAACGAAGATTTGGGAAGGGCTCTCCCCCCGCTTGCTGCCAGCGCGCTGATGGCTGAAGAGGCCGATGCGAGACAGGCAAGGCCGGTTGCCAAAGGCACAGCAGAAAGTCTCCATAGGCAATGTTGGTGAGGCACGGCTCTTTCTGCGTTGTCTTTTCTCCTCCAGACTGATTCTGCGTGCGTTCTCAAAGGAATCAGCAGCGTTATGGATGGTGTGTCTCCATGCCTCCCGACTGGAGGCCAAAGTGGACCATTGATGGTAGTCAATATGGCCAAGGCTGAGGTATTGTTTCAGAGTAACCCCCTTCAGTAGTAACTCAGCAATAAAAGGAGGCTAACATGCCAAAAGAAATGAGGGCAACATTTTAATAAAGACTCATTTCAAACCCCTGACATGACAGTGAGAGGTACGTTGTAAAATGGCCTCGCAATAGTCTTTGAAAATTTGCTCTGCATCTTTAAGCATTGCAAATAGTGACATCAAACATTGCAAATCCTGACGTCAAACATTGAAAATTGTGAACTTGCTGCTTAGACTGGGAGAGAAAACTGGTCTCCTAAGGACTGAGGTGGACATTCCCTTGGGACTGATGAAGCCATCCAAGCACTTTAGGTGCCTGACTCCACTGGGAGCAGATTCCCAGACTACACAAATTGTCTGCATCTTTTCATGTCTCAAAAACACTTCTGTGATTTAGCCTTGGGTGCAGTACAGGCGGGAAAATAAATCAACAAAGCCACTTAAAATGAGGCTTCCAAGAGCTGTTTTAGTTTTCTTTCTTTTCACATATGAGTGGGAGACACAATGCTTTGCCTTCCTCAAACGAATGAATTCTAGAAGGGCAAAGCATTGTATCCTACCCTTTTATTGGCTAGGATCTCAGAACACTCTCCAACAATAATTAATGAACATCGCCTGGCTGCTCTTCTTTAATCTAGATAAGCATCAGCAATATTTTGCACGGCAGGGAATAGGGGAACACAGGTGTTAAGTGGCTCGCCCAAGGTCGCACAGCAAGGCTGTACCGGCACTAGGAATGAAATCAGTTCTGCATTGCGAGACACCCAGGCACAGCTTTTTAAAAATGCTGCTCCTTTTAAATCACACACCCTTGTAAGTGCTTATGTGCAGTCTGGGAGGGTCTCTAAAGCCTTTCTGGAGAGAAGACCCTCTGTTTTGATGTCCTGCTGCCCTGACCTGGGGTGCAGAGCCAAGAGGAAGGGCTCCCCAGGTGTCCAGCAGTGCCAAACCATCCCTTTCTTGCACCAAAGGGAGCATTGGCTCTGGCCCAGGAGCTGTGCGTGGCAAGAAGGGCAGGCCAGAGGAATGGAGTGTGCTGAGATGTGATTTACCACACCAACCAGGTATCCTTCAAAAAATAAGAATTCTGCACTGTATTTATTTTCTATCACACCATCCTGCTAGTGAGACTCCTTTCTTCAATGCGATCTTAATGGCCACAGAGCAGTGAAGGGTCACTGGAAGTTACGAGGAAACGGCAGATTTGGGAGCTCCTTGTGTCTGTTTCTTGGATGCGGGAGAAAAACCTAAACCAAATGGGGAAAAAAAACCCCTAAGGACCTGTCTGTTATATTTTTCTCTCTCCTATACAGCTTCATGATCTGTATTGTTCATATAATGACACAGCTTGTTCCATTCTTCAACTGCTTGTCACCTGAACTTGGCAGCCTTCAGAAGGCCAAAGGCAGAGAGAAGGCAGCCAGTAACTGCCCAAAGCAAACCCACCCTCCTGCAAGTAGGAGAGGTAGAAAACACGAATTACCAAACATCTGCCTATCACTTTAAAGAAAACAGCTACAGATTAATCACAATGTGCTGCTGTTATTATGTCACACCAAAAGTTACCAGAACCATCCATTTTAACCAATATTTTTCAAGCAAGAATAAGGAATGTGTGTATTGCTCATAATCTTCCAGACACATTCTTTGTTAGCTTCACTGTCCCAACAGTGCTGATTCAGTGGTGGGTGTTCAGTGCAAATGGGATGAAAGCATTTTTGTCCTACAAAGGTAAAGCAGGAGGATTTTGCTTCATTTGCTTGCCAGGTACCAGGTAGTTTCTGATATACAGATTTATCCTCCTTTAGCAGTTCCATAATATCCTTCCGTAGTTCATTAAAAAATAACAAGACTAATTAAGCATAACTTTGAAAATTCATCATCTGCTAGGGGGAAAAATGTTTCCAAATATCATGGAATTATTCAGTTTTCCATATTAGAAAACTGACAGAGTCTGACAGAGGGCTGAGTTTTCAGCATATTTGACTGGTATAGCTGTAACCAGACTGTAGCTGTTGGCATTATTTACCATTGTTTACCACAAGCTAAAACTTTCTTCACAAGAATAGTTCTCCATAAATACAAGTAGAGATGCCAAAAAATTAGATTTAAGGCCCTATTGCCTGGAACTGAGCTCTTTATGAATAAGGATTACTCACAAGAGCAGAAGGTGCCCAAGGAGATCACTAAATCAAAACACAGATTCAAACCCAAAAAGGAATATATTATAATGAGAGCAGGAGAAAAGTAAACAGGGCAGACATTCGGAGCTGGAGAGGAGCTGTAACAGAGAGCAAACTGCACTCCCCACATTCTCAGTGGTCTAGAAAGAATCAGCTTTGCTGGGAAGAAAGAGAGATTATTGCCCTGTTAGGACTATCCCACGGCCTCATGCCTTGTCCCCTGCAGAATTCCTCCAGCCTTGAGCCATCTCCTCCCATGCACATGAGCAGCAGGTGAAAGGGTGGCTGCAAACAGCAACTTCCAGCAGCTCTCTGATGGCAGAGATTTGCCCTTAATCAGGACAATTCCCCAGCACACTTCCTAGATCACTTTAAAAGACTTTGCACTGCGTGATTGCCACTTGCATCACATAAATCTGCCTAGTGAATTTAAGAATTTGGTGCTGCATTATGAAAAGATGTGAATCATCAGAATGAAATGCTGAAAAGCCTTACAGGTAGAGAAGACAATAAAAATTCAGCTTGTCAAATGCAGCAGGTCCACAAATGCTACATTAGTCTATGTCACCAGGCAAAATTCACAGAAAATAAATTGCAGATGTAGAAAATGTAATCTCTTTGACAAGTGGTGAGGGGATTAGAATAAGAAAATTGAGGTTAGGGGAGTTGCATTTCAATCCTTCATAGTTTTGTTGAAAGTAAAAGTCTGCAAACTGACCTTGTGGTTGGCCTACTGGGACAGGTACTGGATTTGAGATACAATGATCCCAAAATGGTTTTTACCCATTTTTACTCATTACCAAGACCCCTTGAATCTGAGTATCTGCTAGTTAAGAAACTGCAGGAAAGTAAAATGTGGGAGAGGACTACAGAAAGAAAGTGGGATGCTGCTGGCCTGTGATCCTGGCTGATAAAGGGTCATATCCACTCTCTGGAACCACATCTTGG
The DNA here is from genome assembly GCA_013396735.1 of Grallaria varia. NCBI lineage: Eukaryota > Metazoa > Chordata > Aves > Passeriformes > Formicariidae > Grallaria > Grallaria varia. The sequence continues at coordinate 433,740 of VWZG01007614.1, forward strand.
GGCAAAACATTTCACAGTGAGAATGGTCTTCCCACAACCAAACTGGGAAACTGGACAGAATCACAGCTCTCACTCTGTTTGTGTGTCTGGGTATTCCCCTGATGGAAATACGGAGCAGAAAGCACATAAGGGAGGGGGGAAACATGCCTGGACCTTCCAGTTAGGAGACATTGCCAGATCCTTCAGTGCAGGTGCAGGTAATGACAGTGCATCACAGGTCACATGCATTAAAAAAACACATGTATAACTTAAGTCTGATAAAAGATTTAATATGACTGTACTAGAAACCCTAATTACGTGCAGAGAGTTTCAAGTGACCGGTCCAGATTGTGTGGTGACAATTAACCAGCTGTGAGGGGGAACAAAGGGAAAATAGCCTATGTTAAGGAGGTAACAGCAAAGGCATTTACATAATTTACATACATTCTGATCATTTGTAAGTCAGGATTGGGAAATACCAAAGTTATTAATTCCACATAGGGTCACCAGGCATTGGTGTTTATATCCAACACTTGATTTGAAGCAACATGAACAGGTGTAGGTGGGAATGCAAGGCATGCAGAACTTAAGGAACCAGAGAGATGCCATAAAAATAAAGGAAAGCAGCCTTATATTTACAAGATTAAAAGCTCCCCTTCAAACTGTAACCACTCAGACACGATAGTTTGTTCTGGTTAGATCTGAAAGGATTGTGTATTGATACTGAGAATTTCCAGAGAAGATTTTTAAAAGAATGGTCTCTCAGGCTCTTGATTACTTCCCATGGGATAATTCAAAGCATCATGGTCAGTAAGGGCATGCCAACCTTTGTCTGAAAGAGTAATCAGAGTGGAACCATTTACCCATTCTGTATAAAGAATATTGCTTACTTCTCAGCAACTGTCCAACATTTGATTTAAGGCAGGATTTTTTCCCTCAATTTGATTTGCAAAACACGATTGGCAAGATCAAGGAAGACATTTTATTCTTTCTTACTCCTATGGAAAATTTCTGTCTGTACCACCTTCAAATACAGTATCACATTCCTTTTATCAATTCATAATTCAAATAAGGCACCCTTTCTTCTCTATAGGCTTACACTGCCACAATGCACATCAGTTAGAGGTGTCAATGTATGCTTTATTACAAAAGTCAAACTAGGCTTTATCCATAATTTTCTAAATCTCATTAAGGGCTCTTTCATATCGCAGATAGGATAAAGTAGCACTTTAAACTTTATGAATCTATTTCTGCTGTAGAGGAAATCTGTTGCCATCGGTGGTTGCAGCGCATGACAAAGGAATGCCTTGGGGGAGAGCCTGCTCCAGTGCAGATAAGGTGCCCTGCAATGAATCACTGTCCTCTGGAAGGGACTGCCTTGTTAATGAAAGGTCAGAGATCACAGCATCGCTATTCCTGCAGCAGAACGAGAAACAGGGGCTGGATTTTCTCTATCACTCCCTTCTTTTTCTTTTCCCCTCACTGGGGGGCTCTCAAGGAGCTGTTCTTGTTCCCACTGTCTGTGTTTTGCACCTGAGCAGGGCCCTCGGAGGCAGCACTTGTGGGAGGCATTTCTAACCAGGCAGGGCTGCTGTAGAATGGACTGTACAGAGGCCTGATGTGATTCAGCTCCACTTTTGTTGTTAGGAACATACATTTCTCAGTAACACAAAGCCTCCCTTTTTGAAATTAGGCTAATACCAAAAGATGTGCCTTGGAGGACATTCCTAATCAGGGATTATCCTCTAAGCCTGTCAATTATGGCACTTTCATTGCTCTAGACTAATTCCACTGCATTTTCTGAATTAAAACATAATTATGAAATTTCTCTATGTAACTTACCAATTTATGTGTGGCAGTCAAGGTTATGTTTCCATTTAAAATTTATTTAGCTTCAGGCTCTTTCAGTAAAGAATTTAAGATCATGACCAAGTACTTTGCAGCACCAGCATTTTGGCAGGTGCTTCTTGGCTCCACAGTCATTTCACAGGCTAAAATTCCATAACCACTAATCAGAACTAGTTAATTCTTCTCATATAAGTTTGTATTTGGCCAGAGGTCTGGGGATACCCCAAATACTCAGATATGTTTTATCATGATAATTTACCCAGTGAAATTTGCAGTTAAAAACTCCAGGGCAGCCATTCATATATTTAGACTGAAAAGACAGTAAAACTATAAGAGCTCTAGCTAGCCAAGAAATATTTCCAAACAACATAGTATATAATTGGTATAATCCTGTTTAAAATTATCAAACACACTCTGGGGAGCCTGGTCCCAGAATAAAGCAATCCAAACCAAACAATCGGGTCCCAGAGATAATCCTTATTATTGCATTTTACAGCAGTTCTTTTTCAAAGGGATCCAAAAGCAGCAGGGCTGCAGAAGTCAGCAGGATAAACGGGAAACCTTCCCTGAGAAACCTCCTTGACTGACAGATGGGAGCGAAGGGGAGATACAGCAGAGCTGGGATTCCAAATGGAGCAGCTGGTCACTGCTTAATGGATTTTATCAAGAGCGGAGGATTAGATTTCATTAACCTACAGCAGGTACAATTCACCTGAGCAGAGCAGTACATTTTATACTGTAGCAGACTTACAAGAGTGTCAAAGTGTTGTGTGGGTCTTGTCCTGATATGAAATTCAGGGAAGAAAGGGAAATAATAAAGGAGAATCTTGAAAGGCAGTTTCTCTCACCTGCTTTTCAATTTCCTTGTTAGAAACTTATATTACATCCCCAGCTCATCTGACCTCATCCTTCCCCTAGAGAAATCTCACAACTTTAAAAGCATCTTCCCAGGCTGGCCAGCTATTTATTATGTAAGCAGAGAACACACTCCACACGGCATCTGATGCTTCTGATACCTAAGAATTGCTGCCACAGAACACCAGCCTTTCAGCCTAGAAAGGAATTGCAGAGGATCTCTCATGAAAGCCCCCTTTGGTCTCAGTACACTGTTGGATGAGTCATTTGGAATGGGCAGCCACAGACCCTTTGCAAGACAAGACAAAAAGGGTTAACACTTTTTTGGGACTGTGTTTCTTCTTTCTTTGCTCACTTTCCTCCAGTATCTTGGGGCGTTGCCTTGAATTGATCTGTACCTTGTGAGACAGTCTGAGTCTCTCTTGCAGTCATAGCTGAGCAAAGGTGGTGCAAAATTTTACCAGTACAGCAGCATTTGGCGTTTGGCAGCATTTCCACCACCCTCAGGTAGGTGACCACACCTGAACGAGGGGGAAAGGTGTGCAGTGGAGCCCAGTTAAATTCTTCTACACACAAAATGTTGACTCTGAAATGCAAGTATTCTCCACACAGGGAGATACCCCTGCCGCTTTCCTTACTTCAAATTTTAGAATGCATTCGAAATTCAGAGGATCTTGCAACCTACACCACACTGAACTCAACTCTCATTTATACAATGCTCCATTTGTACCAGTCTGTCAGCTTAAAGGACCTCTGCAGCAGGAGTAATTACAGTCATGCACACCTCATGGTCCCATTATGCTGACAAAGTGGCGTAAGGAGGCTCCGATGCAGGAGGAAATCAGGTCTGCTTATTTTTTAATACAGTGACTTTAATATGGTTGTGTTTTATCTCCAGTTCTGTCTATATATCTCAGTCCTCTCCTGTGCTTTTGTGTGGTATTTCTATTGCTTGATACTACACTCAGTCTTCTTGGAGTATTGCATCTTTAATAAAATATGAGAGTGTTAGGGATGAAGAGTAAGCTCTTAATTCAAGTCACATACTGAGTGACAGGGGAATGAAAGCCTCTATGTTTTGAACTCAGGCCATTTTCATTCTTTCAGATGTACTTGTGGTTCTGCTCTGACTTCAGGTCTGTTCTCAGTACTTTATTTATCAACAGCAACTCCATGCTCACTGCATGGTACAGATTTCTTAACTCAGCTCCTGTGACATCCCAAACTTCTGAACTGATCTGATTCTTCTTTCTGGCAATATTCCTTGCTATTTGCCTCCCCAGTCTGGGTAACAAGTAAACTAAAGCCATTGGGAAATATCTGAACAGCTCTTCAAAAATTCCTGCAAAGATTCTAGATCAGTGAAATCCTAGAAAAAAGCCTGCAGCTAAGAATTATTAGGAGGTTCTGGGGACATTCTAGCAAGGTTTTTAACTGGGAAAATCCTAGAAAATGTGATGCATTCCCAAAAAGCTTTTACAATAAGGGATTCCTGAAAAAAAATACATATATATGGAGAAATTCAAAGAAAGCAGCAGAAAATTAATCTCTTTATCATCTTCTGGAGTGCCATACAAAGCCATATCTGGATTATTCATCTTTAAAGAAAAAGTTATGCAGCAAAGAGACAGAAAGAATAAAAGGGGACAGAAAGGTAAATGAAGAATTAAGAACAGTTAATTAATAAGCATTCTTCATTGTTGTAAGAGAAACCCACTAGCTGCAATCATTTTCCTGGTGCCTTTCCAGGACCCTTCTCTCTCCTCAGCACAGAATCCCGTTCCTGTGCTTTCCAGGCTCTTTGGTGGAAACACACCAACCCACCGTGAGGAGATGGAGGGGGTGTAACCACCACAGCTTCGCATCATCTCTCTGTTGTGTCCAGTTCTTGATGAATATCTTGATAAATAACCTCAAGAAAGTGATCCGAAAACTACTGTAACTACTGAACTTCATGGTTTATAAAATACTGCAACAGTCCTGGTGGTGCTGTGGTTGGAGAGAGACCTCTCATAAAGAAGAACTGTGCTGACAAAGGCAACCTGACTGTAGTGATTTCAAAGGTGAGGAAGGGCCCTACTTGACAAATCCGAGTTGGCAGCAGAAACTATTTTAAAAACAAAAAACATGCAAGAGAAAAGCATCTTGGAGAAGGGCTCGGGAGGGAAGAGAAGCAGGTGTTTGACTCCGCCGTCGGTCGGGGCAGTCCATGTCTCCGTGCAGGTGTTAAAATTTCAGGAGGCTGATGCTGCTGAGTCAGCCCCTCTGCATGACAGGCCCCAAAGATGGAAGCAAAGGCAAGGAGGGCACTCCTGACACACCACACAGGTCACTTTGAGGGTGAGCATCTCCAGGAGGGAATGAACTTCCCCTCGCCGGGGGCCAGGACACCCCCAGAGGTGGTGAATGAATGAGCCACAAATGGAAGGCTACACTAATTATCACAGTCTTCAGCGCCCAGGATACCCCTAGAGGTGGTGAATGAATGAGCCACAAATGGAAGGCTACACTAATTATCACAGTCTTCAGCGCCCAGGATACCCCTAGAGGTGGTGAATGAATGAGCCACAAATGGAAGGCTACACTAATTATCACAGTCTTCAGCGCCCAGGATACCCCTAGAGGTGGTGAATGAATGAGCCACAAATGGAAGGCTACACTAATTATCACAGCCCTCAGTGCCCACCAGTGCACACCACACGCCCTTCTGGAGGTGGAGCAGCTCAAACAAACACAACTTCCCTCTGCTTGCAGAGTTAAAATGCACAGGTAAGAGGCAACGCTGCCAGAAGACAGAACATACACCGAGTGTCTGACAGGGAAATAAAGGTCAAAGCAACAGGATTTCCAATTCCAGCAGCAGAAGCCACATTTCTTACAGTGTCAAGTGATGTGGGGTTCCTCTGTGCTAGACTTTGTACATCAGAGCCTATCACCCCGAGAGACTTTGCTGCAGGCAGAAGAAATAAAGCAGAACTGCCTCAGCCAAACAGAACAGAAATGCCCTGGTAGAAAAAGCCAGGTTGGTTTTGTAAAGCTGGGGGGAAAAAAAAAATCAGGGTTCTTTTCCTTCTTATTTTCCATTGCTTCCCAGAGAAGAATAAATCCTGTGCTAGAAGCCCATTAGTAGCAACTGTGATTTAAACGTCTGCGGAAAACAGGATTCAGAGTCAAGAATGAAGGGCATGAATTCTACGAGGCATATTCATGTAAATATATTTTTGTGATGCAATTAGAATACGTGTGAAAGCTTTGCTTCCTGCAGCATCTAAGGGCTCATATCTGACAACTCTGCTAAAGAACAAGGTAATTAATTATCATGCCAGAAAATAATGTAGTGATGCTGCCCTTCTGCAGCTCCTGTCTGTGGGCAGTTCCACACCAGTTGTTCCAGTTGTCCCTGTGAAGCAACATTGGACTTTCTGAAAGCAACTTCCCAAATACAAATGAGTATTTCAGATTAAAATTAAAACTTGAATGGAAACGTATTGTTGAAAGGTGACTGTTTAGAAGTGATTTCAGGGGGAAATGGAGTACTAAGGTTAACCTCATACTGTATGAAGAGATAAAAATCTTTTTCCTGTGTTCTGGTTCACTGCAGGTTCCCTCTGCCAACGCTTGCCAGCTGCATCCTGGGAAAGAATTTCCTGCACACACATACTTGTGTGTGTATATATATATATGTGTGTGTGTGTTTGTGTGTGTTCTATTTTGTGTATAAACAATCAGACCTGGGCTCTCAAAACATCACAGAAACCAATTTTCCATGTGTTGGTAGCTCCTTACTCTGATTTGCCTTAGATCTCATTGGACATTTAAGTCTATAAATACTATATGACTTCATAGGTACATCTTCTAATACTAGACCATCCCTGGAAGCACATCCTCTAGTGAGAAACTAGCAATTAAAAAAAAATTTAAAAAAAATCAGATTTATCTCTGCCAAACTGAATATGAATTCTACACATAGTATATATATTTTACAACCATATCTTAGGCAGGTAGTAGAAAGTACTCCCTTCCATGCATATTTTGTGTATGTAAGGCTGAATTTGTATATGCAATAAAATAAGGAGCTGTCTATGTACTTCTGCTGTAACAGCATTAGACCATCCAGGCTAGGGCAGGATGATGGTATATTTGTATTTCTGGAAATGTGGGTTTGATCCAAAGTGAAAAAGGGGTGTGGGCTTTAGTAGTCAGAGCAAGCCAGTTCTAAATGTCCGTATGGATCTGGTTTGTGGTGTGGCACCAACACTGTTCTCACATCCAGACTGTTTCTCAGGGCAGAAAAATCAATAGCAATGGCCTTGACTGTAGACATTTCATCAGGAGTTTGAACTCCCAGTCATTCCTGCTTAGGCTAATAGGAATTTGTAAGGGAATTAGCATGTTAAAGCTGGAATTCCCTGTGGCACTCAGGAGGTGTGTCGTCCTGACCCTTCCCTAATGGCAAGACTCTGGGGCCCTCCTGGGCTATATTGTTGTAGGCATTATCAGCAAACAGAAGACAGGACTCAGTTCAAAAGATTTGCTACATGTTTTAACCCTTTGCAACTAATTTAGTAACAAAAGTATGTTACCAATCCCTTTCAGAAGGTTATCTACGAGGATGACTTTACAATTCGCTGAACCATGTGTGACACATTTAATAGGTGGGACAAAAGAAGGACAGGAGTGCTGAACAGGAACCAAAGGATTTGGATGCATGAATCACACTGAAAAGATGCTGCTGTTATGGTTGCTAAATCCTCTATTGCCTTTTTTTTCTCCCACTCCAACAGAATAAATACAGAAATGTTTCACTCACTGTAGCACTATTAATACACATGGCTGGAATAGCAACAAGCTGCCTCCTCGCCCTGTTCTTCCACTTGTCACCAATTCCTGTCACTACAGCTCAGTTCAATTGTTAGAGCCTTCCCCACAACGCCGTGATTTCAAAGTAATTCCCTGCTACATCCATAAATTACCAACCTCTGCACGTGCTCCTGGATCTCTGGGGGGAACTAACCAGCGCCAACACCTCGCACACGGGAAAACCACTGCACCAAACAGATGCATCTGAAAGTTGTTGGTCAGTTCCTGTTGGGTTTCTGTGTCTGAACTGCTCAGCTCACACAGGATGGCAGCTGCGGGCAGAAGTTTCAAGGAGAGCTCTCTCTGCTTGACATCTTAAAGCCATCCCTCTTCACCTCCACCTTTACTCCTGCACTGACGTCGATACGGATGAAGGGACTTGCCCAGTGGCCGAGGCTCCGAAATGGATGATTTCTGTGCAACATGCAAGCAATACAGAACATGTTCTATATGAGCAATGCTGCCACAGAAATACACATGATGAAGCTGTTTTCCTCGCGGTGGCAAGCAGGGTTTCAAGGGAGAGAAGAAGTCCACACAATGGCAACACCACAATGCCAAGGAATCCCTAATTAGGGTGCAGTGCAAAGGAGAAATACAGGAGAATAAATGCGGGGGAAATAAAGGCAAAGGTAGATTTATTGCAGTGCTAACAGATTGAATGAAATGTGGTGGAAAATGCAACAAATTGGGAAATAAATATTGAAATTCTCAGCTGCTCAGACAGATAGGGCTAATATTTATAAATTGGGAGTGTATGTAATTCAAGCCAGCTAGCAGAAGATAAAATCCAAGAAATGACAAGGCTTTTAGTAACCTTTTTACCAGTTAGCAGGCCACTGATCCCTGAGGTCTTTTGACTTGATCTCCTAACTGATAAACTGCTGTGACTTAGGATTTTACTTAATTTTACATTTTCCTAGTGACATTTTATGTTTTCATACTGAACAGGCAAAGTATGCAGAAAGAAACAGAGTTTAACTGCTTTCACTATATGAATAAAGAGACTTTAATAAACTCATTTATAAATGGTTGTCTGTAATGCTACTGTACAATGCATAAAGCAATCTAATTAACCACAGTGAGTTGAACAGCACTTCCACTGTCAGTCAACAGAGCTGCTCTATATGATGAAATTATTATGGGTGCTATTTGCTCTATACACAAATTAACATTTTGGATGGTTGCTACCATGATCCTTTTACAGGCTGCACTTCAAATAAAGTAAAACACATACCAAATGGAATTAAATCTAATTGAATCATGTAATACTAGCCTCAGTCCATTTCTCTCCAATCAAAGATGTAATAGGTTTTGTAATACTAATTATTAATGACTTGCAATTTGTAGAACAGATTTTTAATAGTTGAGTTAGGATACCCACAAGCCCGTAATTTTAAAATTATCTTTTAATTTTCGGGGATTACAGATTTTAAAACGTGATGAAGTTTCATTCCAATACCTAATGAAAAATTTTGGAAAAACATGGTTCGTGTATTCTGCACCTGCAGCTCTACTGAAAAATTATCATTATGATTCTACTCAATAGCAGGGCACTTAAGTAGTATAAACATCCCTAACCCCAAATAAAAGTATAATGACTCTACAAAAAAATACACAATTTATGTGAGCAAACCATACAAGAAGAGCAGATTGGTGGCGAAGTTCTCCTGCACACTGAGCTGATCCAACACACAATTAAATGCTTAATCTTAATCATAGGCTTAAATAATTCACTGAATGAAGACTTCTACTGGGGCACAAGTTAGTCCTTACATCTCCAATACTTAGTTTAGTTTGCCACTTACTACTTCCTTTATTTTAATAAAGAGGGAAAATGTCATACTATTGCTAGTAAAGTGATTTGCATTATGCATGTTTGCTCCACTTTCCAAGTACTTTTTTTTCTTCATGCAGAGTAAAATTGGAGTTCTAGCCTGTATATGCAGCTTACTCATATTAAATGAGGCTTTTAATTTCAGTGATACAAAGCAAAAGGACAGAAAGCGAATTGTGGGACACGAAGTAACTCGTTCATGAAGGAGTTAAAGTGTTCATCAACAGGAGCACTTTGAAAGCAGGGGAAATTCTGATCCATCACTTAGCTCTGGGCTTATGTGACATTTACAACAAGCGTGTATATTTTGAGATAGTTGACAATGACATCTTTATGTTTTTGTTATCAAAGCTTCCATCTTACAATCCCCTTTGGTCCTGAGTATTGTTAAAAATGTGCCAGGGTTATGGCTGTTCATACCTTTCCACTTCTAAGTGGTACAATGATCAGAGAAGAGCAAAGTTTTATGATCCCTTCAAGGTATTTGAAAATGACATTAAATGACGTTTATAAAGATTTCTAAAAGTCAGAAGAGTCTTCTTTTCTTTCTCAGGGCTTGTTCTCATCCCTTTGAATTGTGTTAGGTGCCAATTCCTCCACTCTCCTTCCAGAAAAAGTTTCACACATCCCATAAATCCACTGATAGCACCTGCACATCAGCCACCGTGGACTTTTCTGGAATAACAGCTTTTCTTAGGACTTGCCTGCTATTGATCCTCAGAGCTTTCTGGGAGCATTAACTGTTGTGGTTTTGCATCTCGGTGAGGAGTCTCCCCATTTTACAGGGGAAAAAGTGAGGGAGATGGAACCAATTTAGAAGCAGTACAAATAATTCATCCTGGGACTTGGAAGATGTAGAGGACGGAGGTAGGAGAGGGCTGTTTGCTTCTGCAGATGGACACAAAAGTTCAGTTCACGGTGTAGCTGAGGAAGTGCCACTCCAACTGCAGCTCTCCCAGCCTGTGCTGTAAGAGACACTGTGCCTCTGGAAGCCTCTTCCAAAAAAAAAAAAAGACCCAAAAAACCCCTGAGTGCATGGTCTGTTTTAAGCACATGAATAATTCCATTTGCTCAATTACTTTTGTGATGAAAGTTATCCAGCTGGTAAAAGGCTGAACTGAGGCTTAATTCTAAAGGAAATGTGTTAAAAATCAAATGGTGAAACTCCCATTCACTAATTGGAAGGAGCTCAGGCCCATAATTGGTGCTTTATGGACATTTGCAGCATGTGAAAACTTGCAGGGAACAGCATCTAATGCTAAACTGAGCATATTAATCTCTGGTTTCAGAATACTCACATTAAAGGATTCTGTCTGAAAAAAACATTTACTGGAGAAGTGAGGTATTTTCTTTCAGGATAAAGATCAGTTTAAAGAAAACCTTGGCTGCAAAATGTTGAAAATCTAGAGTGAGACAAGAACAATACCAGTTACTAAGTGTGCTTCTCTTCCTCCTCAATGGCTATTCATAATTGCAGAAAAAGACAGCAATGTATTTCCCAAGAAAAGCAAAACGGTTCATGCATTAATACAGAAAAATTGCAACTAGAAACAGGCAACAACTTTAACAAGATTGTGCATCGTATTCCACGTGCACAAACCTAAACTATATCCACACTGAGGAGTCAAGGAATGTGACATTTTTTCCTAGATATACGTCCTTTAAGTTGTTGTACAAAGCTCAGGAGAGAACAACTTCTGATGAGTTCATGCACCTCTCCCCGGGCAGTCATGCAGGAAACAACAACACGTGCTCCGAGTTCACCTTTTCCTGCCAAATGTCCTGGTAGCAAATCTTGGCACAATGGGAAAAGTGGAAAGACACCTCTTACATCCTGGTGGGAACACGAGTTTCCAACTCAACGCACCCCGAGAGCGGCATAGCCTTAAAATTTACAGCACAGCTGGCTTGACTCACACGTGCATCATATTAATATGATATTGCAATCACCATTTCTCTATGTGGCATAAGAAATGATATTAAACAGGCACCAGGTGACAACGGCTGTCAAAATCTGTAGTGAGGAACCAGTAAGATCCATATCAGAATAATTTTCAAGATGTGTGTTCTTTTCTTTTATATTGAGATGACAAAGAATCCTTGATATCAAAAAATACAAATTGCTTTTGATCTTTTAATTAATTCAAACTTTCAAGAGATGAGGATGGTGGCAGAAAAACAGAAAGCAAGAAGTTCTCTTTCCTGCTCTGTAGCTACTGCAGGTGGTTTTAGAAATAGTCTCCCTTACACCATGAGAAGGTGCCTGAATGTGATGGCAGAAATGTTCTTGCTCAGGTTCTGGGGCAAAGTGCAAGTGCAAAGAGCATTCCAAACCATCTTTTTAAATTATTTTTAAGAGGCAAGTTCCCTAATCTACTCCCTAGCTGCAGGAAATACAAATATTCCAAGGACTGTGATCGCTGCACCACCTGAAGTCAGTTTAATCAAAAAAAATCAGCTTTCCCCCTCTCAATGCCTGCTCAGAAAAAACAAATTCTGTGGGTGCCAAGCTGCCGAAACTCCCAAGAACCTTCAGAGGTTCCCTGAGGAACTGCAGGATTGCATGACATCTTAAACACTTTTGTGACTAAACGCTCACTTCCAGAAAAACTAAATCACTGCATTTTACATATGGCTTTTTGAATTAGAGGAATGTTATTTCACAAATACTTGATGTCTTAGCACTGTTTGCTGGAGTTCAGACATGAAAAAGGGGGTTGGACTGAAAATCAGTCTTTATGATAATGAATAGACTGACTCACAGGAAAAACACATTGATTGACTTAATAGTTAAGTGCCAGTCATCTTCCTTCATCCTTTGTTGGGGGTGTTTTTAACTTCAAATAAATTGCAACATTATCTCTACCAGTAAAATGTAAATTCCACCTCAGTTTTGATAAGGACCATCAACACAAGAAAAGAATTACCTTAATGCTCATGGCACTGATGGGTTCTTCGAGGCTGCATTTTTACAATGATATGTTAAATTTTTTATCAGTTTCCTTAGTGGGATCAGCACTATTTATAAGCACTGAAGATACCAGAAAATACAAGAAAGCGTGGCAGTAGCAATATGTGGAAGAGGAGCCCCAGAAATTAAGTGGCAATATTACCACTCAGTATTTATAGTTACATTCTCAGCAACCCACCTGTTGAGAGTGGCTTTCAAATACTCACTGTCTTCACCTCTGAACCAAGAAGTTACTTCGGCACCTTCGGAATTAAAGTGGGGCTGCCTAAAAGCTGAAGACGAGACCCGTGACTAGAAGGGCTGAGTTCAGCCCAGACCAACAGGAACTTGGGGCAGCACTGCAGACAACAGTGGATTTTTAAGAAAACTAAAGGGAGCCTTTGAGCCCCATCCTCGTCCTCCTGAAGTGGCACAAGTCACTGCTGCCTTTCTTCCTGCAAATTATTAACCTGGTCTTACTGAATTCCGTGTTGAATTGTAGCCCTTTTCATAAATGCAAGCTAATGAAATACAGACAAGCTTGTCAAAAGCCACACAGTCAATGCTGGCACAATCAGCACTCTAAATTGTTTCCTAATCCCATACATATTCCTTGAGATTAGAGTTTCATGTACAGGAAATAAGTACCAAAAGTCTGAGTAGAAAAATTTTTGTTTCTTATTTTAAAAGAAATGTGTATGTAATTTTTTTATCTTAGCTTTAAAAGTTTGCATTGAATGCACAGAATTCTTCTGGTAGTTTTTTGCAAAGTATTATGGTGGTTTACTGTCTTATCTGAAGGTAATGGAACTTGCATAGAAAGATGCTTAAATGTACAGTCTGAAGACAAAAGTCCTTTCTGTCTTCTCCAAACAATTCAGTTAATTGCAATAAAAAACTACTAGTGCAAGTTCTCCCTGGAATATAAGTGTAAATACAGAATAAACATGAGACAGGGAGGCACAGTGTCATAATTAGATGATTTATAGCAGCAAGGTTCAATGCTATCATTATGATAATTTATTCCACACAACCACTTTCATTTCAACAGTGGTTAAAGCCCAGTTTTGGTAGAGATTGGCAATGTTTCCTGAGCTGGGCAGCAACAGACTGATGGTTTGGATGAACTTCAAATGCCCAGTGGCTTTGGGGACCCATGAGCATTCTTTCACCTTGGGGAATCACAGCACTGGCCCTTTCTTTGACTGCGCTGTAACACTGATTTGGGTCCATGCCTGTACCCCAGGCTGTTCCCAGGGGTAATTCAGACGCTGACTCAGGTCCTTCCATCATCCCTGCCACGGGGCCAGCAGGGACACGGGAAAGCAAGGAAGAGCAGGAACTGTTCCAGCTCTGCCAACTTCATTGCTGGGAACATGCCAGAATCTTTAGGCAGCTTCAATAGCAGGGCCTTACTGAGCTGACTTATTTTGACAGAAATGAGCCACGGAGTGCACAGGAAGCTGCTGTTCCTCATCGGGGGAACCCTGAGCGGAGCAGGAGGGAGGGATGGCAGCAACCTCTTCCATCAGCACAGCATAAGCCACAGTTCAACCCATTTTGCTCAGAAGTTGCCCAGTTCAAAACCATCCCTACAACCGATCTTTTCTGATCCAATCTAATTTTGAGTCAAATGAGTCAAATTCTGGCTCTTCTGAGAAGGTATGAACCTTAATTCTGCTTTACTGAACTGGAATGTGTTATGTTGGTAAAAAAACCCCTTTAAGCATGTGGATTTAGTAAGCACTTTTTGAACTCTGTTTCCATAGATAAACCAAAGAGTCTTTCTCTGTAAATGTGGCCTGAAGAAACCAAGTGTCCAACTAGTAATTAACACATTGGGTAATTTTAAACTGACAGAAATCCCAGCCATAGCTTTGAGATATTAAAATCCTCACAATTAAACTATACAAACATGCTTCAGAGAGCTATCTAAAACCACTTTGCAGTCATTTTTGCCTCTAGACACGAGTAGTCCAGTGACTTCAGTACAGCTTAAAGGTTACCAAGATTAAGAAGTTCACCCAACTGTATAAATATGAACGGAAGTCAAATAAATGCAGTAAATATCAACCCCCTTCATCTGAGTGAGCTACAGGAGTTTTGAATGGAAACTCATCCAGTAAAAACTGGATGCTGTTGCCAGCATTTTTCTGTTTGGAATGTCCCACCAATGTACACAGGAGAGTGATGTTCTGCTCCGACCCCAAATACACCCCACTATATTAAACCATTTCCCTTGGGATCAAATATACTGTACCAAATTCTACAGTGAAAGCCTGATCCAAAACTCATCTAAGTCAGCAGAAATATTCCTAATGATTTCAGTGGGCTTTGGAATAGGCCTGTATTGACATCCATTCAACTTGATTGAACTAAGCTTTCCTGTGGAGCTGCTGCAGCAGCCAAGATGGCCATAATGACTTCAAAACCAAGCGTGAAGGCCACTGCCAGTCAAATAACATCACAGCAAGTAAATGACAGCAGAATGAACTCATTATTATTTATCTAGATTAAAAAACCCCACAAGTTTCTGAGCTCACAACTGTATTTTCCAGGTGAAGAAAACTTTCAAGTTGCCTTTGATCCTTCATAGATTTTTCAGTCTGAGGCATAAACTACTTATTTATCACAGGCCACTGAAATAAATATAAGGTTTCCATGAGGATGATAAGCTTATCACACTAAAAAGATTCACAAAAAATAATATATATGGCAGTTTGGGCTATTTTCTAGCAACCAACATCCACTACATTATTTTTTTTCTGCCAATAAAATCATATTAAAGCTCCACTGGCATCAGGAGACATTAAACATGAGCTTTCCTTAAGATTTGGCATTCTCTCATCACCAATTTAGTTCTTTGCTGACTTAGTGGTCAACACACCCTTTTAGGACAGGTCATCCCACTTGAGACATGTAGTTTCCCACATGTAATGCCACAATTTCAAGGAGACTAGTTTAGGAACCAGAATGTCTGTGTAAATACAAAAAACAAGGTCTCTTTGCAAGTTTATTATGTTCTGGATTGGGATGTTATTATAAGAAATTAGTTGGGAAAGTCCAAAAGAGAATTTACAGGCAAATCCATGGAAAACAGTCATTTGTTTGAGTAAAGGAGTTTAGTAAACATCAATGGAACTCTTTCCTGAGAATTTCCTACAGCATGCTTACACACATCTACACTAGAAACACAGGATGCCACTTATTCCTTTTATAATACCAGAACAGGAAATATTAACCTGGATTTTAATGTCATAAAGAAGGGAATTGCATAAAATGCTTAAAACTTAAGTGTAGAAATGATACAGCATTCTGCAATCCTGTTAAGGTCAGAATTCCCTCTTGCCACACAGCCTCATTGTTTAATGAAAATCCATCCATCTAGATGAGAATTCTGTAAGTTAAGCATTTGTCCCTAAAACCTTGGATCACTGTGCCTCACGTCCAGCCTCACTGTTCTCACTGGGCAGATGATGGTGATTAATTTGTTAAAATCCTGAGTCTCTTTAGAAGCCGTGAGAAGAGATGGAGTAAACATCAGCAGAGACTGCTGCAGTGCAAAGAGCACTCACACCACCCTGGGAACTAGCAAAATGAACACAAGAATCACACTGACTATTAAGTGCCTGCAGTCCAGTTCTTCCTTTCAAAATAGTCATGATTTTGTCCCATCCCGTTGCTTTGAGGCACTCGAGAAATCTGATCTACTACAATGAAATACCATCAGGTATACTTGAAACCTATGACTCCTACACATTTCTCAGAGATGATGAAAATAACAAGGCAGCCTGTGGTTTCTTCTCTTAAAGAGGCTCTCCCTCCCCATTCAGAGATATCCTCATCTTGCTAGAATCCATACATGTGTTTTAAACGTATGCCCTGGGTTGGAGAACTGTTTATAAACCAATTTTTTTTCAACCCATTATGCATGCGTCCCCCGCCGGAGCGTTTGCAATATGACCTCTGCACACCTGCCAAGCGCTGGGATATCACTTTGATACCCAAAGCATCTCTCTGCCTCCTCCTTCCCTCTGCCTCACTGGGATCAATGCAGGCATCCGCCCTTGCGGGATGCACCTTCTCACACCTGCCCAAAGCCCCCCTGTCCCCTCCCTTCTCGCACGACATCCCGAGCCACCCTCCGGGCGCCGCGGGCCGGGGCAGCCCCTGCGCCCCTGCCCAGCCACAGCCCCCCGCTCGCTCTGCCCAGCCGCAGCGGGGGGACCAGCATCTCCCCGCGCCAGGTGCGCCAAAACAAACAAACAAAAAGAA
>VWZG01007615.1:0-92896 GCA_013396735.1 Grallaria varia
AGCCTAGCCATGATGATGACCTTGACAGAAATAATTATATCATCACCTCTGCCTTGTATTAACAAATAAGGGAAAAGAAGTAAAAAAAAAATCAATGTGATATATGTGCACAGGACACAGGAGGGATGGATAGGTGAGTCGGTCTTAAAATTAATGAGGTAGGAGCCAACAGTCATTTAATAGAAGAACAAAGAACCCTTCCCTGTTTCTTCTGTGACTGTGGTGAACATATGAACCAAAACTCTAAGGACAATGGAACTCCAGCAGGGAGAAGCAGCCCTCAGTGCCTCCATGCTGAAAGGCTTAATGCCTGTCAAAGTGCCTGACCTCAAGCTAAAGCTTATCAATTCTCTGATCCTCTCTCAGGTTTTGTATCTGTCACTTGGAGTAGCCATACTTAGGACATTTGTCATTACTGAGTCAGTTTTTACCTTTGAGTGTGCAGTTCTTTGTGCTGAATGCACAGGAAGAACACAATAAATGCAAAAGCACCAGTGTCAAATTCCATGCAGTTCTGCTGGCTTACTGTTTTGTAAATAGATGCATACTTAGGACCTGCGTAGATATTCTAAACATTCATATCTGCAACCAAAAGAGAAAAATTAAGATGGAATTTAACATATTAACTGTAGCCAGACAACTAAAAACAGAATCATTCTAATTGAAGATCATAGATCCTGAGTTGAAAGGGACCCACGAGGTTCATCAAAGTCCAACTCTAAGATAATAAAGCATGTCTGCCAAACACGACTGCTTGTCTAACATGATATGCTTAATATGCTTTATTGCTGTAGCAGTCAGAGCATTTCTTTAGAGACTTGAAGAGCTGCAACCCCTCTCAGCTGCAATAGCTGCTGTGTCATTCAGCCTTGGTTGCAGAATTGTATTCCCAGACCTCAGTTTTCATTTCAGCCACGGATGTACTTTGCCCAGACAAGCTTCTGGAGCCTCAGAGTGATGGAGAAAATACTGAAAAGGTGAATTATTAATTGTCTTGTGCTTTTTCTAAGAAGATACTACTATTTTTCTAGCATTCTTCTAAATCATCTAAGAATGGTAAATGGAAGACGCAAACATCATCATGCTTGCTAATTCCAGCAGCACAAAATTAGATTTCACTCTATACATTTTAATGGCAACATTGTCTATACACTGCAGGATTCTATTGACATTAAAAATAAAATAAAATTAAAAAACACCATCAACCAGTTCAAAAAGGTCTATGCTATGTGCATTTTGCTTCAGTAACTCTGACCTTTAAAATATTCAAGCTGCTGTTTGATTTAACATTTCAGCAGCAAATACATTTTAATGCACAGAGGACCGTTCTCAAAGTTCACAAAACTGTTTGAATAGATGAGAAAGGGCTAAAGGACTGTAACAGGGGAAAAAAATGACTGCAGGCTCCTTCCAAGTGTAGAATAATCTGAAACCAGCAAGTTTGCTAATACACAGTCTGACACCACACACTTCTGACCACTCCCAGCCACAGAGCAGCATTTCGTAAGCAGCTTGGTTCAGAGTTGGCATAAATCACCAGGAAACCTTCCACTATCTCAGTAGACTATTTCATTGGATTCAGTAATTCTCACTTCTGCTGGGTATTTTCTTGAAATTATGTCACAGAGAAGAATCAGAAATTATGTAGAAGGGATGGACCCCTCACAAGGAGAGTACACAAAGACACCAGAATACAGGTGATGTTACACCATCCTCACCCCCTAGCCCCTGCTCTGACCAGGTCCCTTGTTTACTGGCATGTTTAGACATAGCAAGACCCCAAAGGCAGATCACACTTACATCAGCAGAATTTTCTGCTGTTCTCACAGGTATTTTGGCTTCCTTTACTGTTGCTTAGTAAGCATCTCCCACGCACTGAAGCACACATGGATTCGGTCACCCAAATGTCTACACCTGGTGCCACCTGAGAAGCCTCAGGGAATCCTACATAAAGCATCAGGCAGTGTGCCAGCATAGGATGTACCAGTGCCATGGGTGGCTGTCTCTGTGTCTTTGGTGTCACCAATGCTGGGATGAGTTCAGATAGCTCAAGGTCTCAGGAAGGCTTAGAGGAGTGACTCCCTTTCAAACTTCTGGTCTGCCACAAGTAATATCTAAACCTAGGCCTCTTTAGTGGGAAAAGAAGCTCTATGAACAGAACAGTCTCTACAAAGAAAAAAAAAATTAGTTTTGGGCTTTGCTTTTTTTCCCCTTTGCCTGAAATAATTCACATAGATTACTGAAAGATCATGAGAGCCTTCCTATTTATCTCAGCTTTTGAGATAAAAGTTTAGGTGTTTTGTTTCTTTTTCCTAGGTTTAATGGCATAATACTGCTTTATTTCTCCAGCTGGGCAACTGCTGTTTTTATAGATGTCATTTATCTTCTTCTGCTATTGCATTATTTAAACACTCTGTCCCAGACAGTAGCACTCAGGCTAAATTCTTTAAAAATCAGTAAAACCAATCCCCTTCAAAATATTACTTGTGTGGAGGGAAATTTTATCATGATTGAACTGGATTTCTCTTTTATAGCAACCAACCTTACTGATACTCTGTTTATGCTTTAGATGTTTGCAGTTAAAAATGAACTTCATGAAAAAAACTAATGAAATATTGGCAAGTATACTGCAGATTATGCATCGAATTATTCATCACATTATTCATTTCAACACACGTCTGAAAATGTACTTCAGAAAATTCAGGAGCAACAAGACAGAATATGAAGAAAATGACACCACGAATCCAATTCATCTTTGGACTGATGCTCCTTTATCCTTGTCTCTAAGAGGATGGAGAGTTCAAGAGCAGGTTTCACTGAAGAGTCCAAGAAAGATTTCCTTGACTTCAACATGCATAAAGTTCTGCCTTTACTGAGGGTGAACTTGAATTACTATCTCTCAAGACCTTTCACAGCTGGAAAGAAAAATGAAAGAATATCTTTTGAGTTGCCACATTTATTCTCACAAAAGGGCAGCAAGAATAAGCATGCAATTTCTTTCCGACTAGACCCTAACAGGTCAAAGGTAAACCAGGGAAAATAGACCTCTAGAAAATTAGTTTGAATGCCTATAGTGTTTCTTGTCCCCAGAAAAAATTCTGTCTCCATGCTATGCTTTCTTGGGTTGTGTGAAGGCTACCTGCCAGCATCTCTCCCATACACAGTAATACCAATATAGAGATGGCTCCAGGAGGTCTGACCATACAGGGGTCGTGAGGGAAACAAAACAGACAGTTTCTTCATCCAAGAGGTGGTTATACTGCAAGACTTCACCATAGGATGTTGTAACTATTATGGACTTGGGTTTGATAGGGGTCTGGACAAATTCATGCAAAACAAATTAAATCTGAAGATTATTAAAGAGATTTTGGTGCAAACAGAAATAAACCCCTTCCTGAACTTTGCTGCATGCTGGCAAAGCAGGATATTAACAAGCTTACTCTGTCATTCCCCTCTTCCCTGGTTTTCTGAGGTTGCCTGGTCTCCTAAATAGACTTTAAGCCTCATCAAGGTCAGCCTTCCTCACAGTCCCATGCTCTTCCTCTCCTCACTGCTCCTTCCTGCAGCCAGCCACTAATGAGCTGGAAAGGCTGCTCTGATACAGCCAGAGCATGATGGGAATAAAAGAAGTCACTAAAGGAGTCATAAAAATCACATTTTACTTATTACACAATAACTTCTCCAAGAAGACCAGACCTAGTGCAGATCAAACTTCACTGACAAAAACCTTTGCTTCCCAGAAAAAGACTACAACTCTCATGACATAATTTTCCAAGTCCTGCCAGGACCCCAAAGATAAATAATGTCCCAAGTAATTTGTAGCACAGTCACCTTCCCACCTATTTGTCTGAAGAACAGGCTCAAAATATCCACATAGATGTTCAGTGCTTCGGCAGTGAATTACAAATATTTATTGATTTAGCTTTCCAACAGACTCAAGTGTTCAGCCTGTTATCTAGCATGAAGATATATATTTCCTCTTGAGTCCTGCCAGAAAAGCAAAGGATTTCTGCCAAACTGGTTTATCGCTATTCTCTTTTTCCCATGGCCATCAATACCACCAAGACCCACATGGCAGCCTTCTGCACAAGCATTGATTTTACCCTCTGGCCTGCTACAAACATGGTGAAGTTGGCTGGCGCCTTACTAATGGTCCTGCATTTTCCTCAGAGTAACGCCAAGAACAGAGCACCCTCTTCACTATAACCCAACTAAATATTTATAACCAGTATTCTTCCTGCAAACTGCATACAATACAAATTTTTATGTGACAAAAGAACCATTACAGGGTGAGGTACAATCCAGCAATGGATGTATTTCCCATACAATTAATTTTATTAACTCCAGCTTAGTTCCATGCTAGACATCCCAGTAACAGACCATGACAGCTAGTTTCATAAATACCCACTGCACTTCATAAAAACCAGGCTCAAAGAAAAGACCTCACTGATGGTAATTTTTTCACTTTTTAAAAACAGGTCCAAGACAAACAGATAGTCAGAAAACTTCTTTTGAAATGAGTGCATATTCACGGATTCCATTTCACAAGCTCACTGTTCATTTCACCCTGGCAGCTGCTCTCTGTACAGACGCTCTGTTTATAAAGCTATTATCTAAATCTGATGGCTTACGACCCCTGAGGTTTTGTCCACCTATATTGAACATAATGCTTATCAGCTGTAAGTGCCATAGGGATTGGGGTTTTTTAAATTATTCCCAACTGTAACTAAATTAGACAAAAAAATTGCTATCTTTTTGAGTCCAATTCATCATACACCTAATTTTGGTGCCATTATCCTCATAAAGGCCTTGAAGATGCTTTGCTTGCTGTCTGCTTATTAAGCAATAGAATCATGGCCCTACGTCACCTTACAAAGGACAACCAACCAGCAATGCACAATTGAACAAAGTCTCTTTAAATCTCAATTTCCCTGTTGTTTTTTTTTCAATTTTCAGTTTTACTAATATGCCTATTTTTCATCTGTGAGATAATTGGTAGTTGCTGAATTGCAAATACACCTTTCATCCTTTGAAAAGCCCACAAGTCTCGTTATGCCAGCTCTCCCCTCCTGCATACACTGAGAGCAGCCCTGTAGGCATTTGTTAAACCTCTCCTTTGAAGCGCTATTATTCAGATGTCACGGACATCTCTCCAAACCTGAGCTTATATAAGAGATGATACGCTTTTCACTCTCTCATTTCCACACAATTTAGAGACCATGTAAAGCAAGGAAATGAGGTATGATATCTCTGTACATTTGTAAAAACGGGTTTGGATTGTCAACCCACAAGTTCCTGCTGTTTCTGCTCCTCACAGGGTTCTGGTGACCCCGAGAGCTCAGCCTCCAGGCTGAGAAAAGCCAGCGTCTGCACACACACACTAAGGGAAACCTGGGTTTACCTGCTCCGAGCCACTGACCCCCAGCAACAGGCAGGCACAGGCAGCACCCCGCTCTAAATTGTGTGCCGCTGGCCTGGCACCTGAAATCTGCTCTGCTTCAACTGTGAGAAAACACTCAGCCATTCCCCTCCAGCACTCTCTTGTCACAGCCTACCTCTAAACAAACAGGTAACAAGCACAGCTTCCAGCACTCACTGGGTTAGGTGCAGAAGCAAAAAATGACATGAATAACTGATGCAGCATGAACTGATACATTACAGACTCATGCACATAATGCAGCTAACACCAGTCCTGTGCACACACCACTGTATCAGGTGCATCTCCTGGAGAGGTACCACATCCCCCTGTTCCATTTTGAAGGGCTGTTGCACAAGCAGGTGCGGATGCACTCTGAAATGGTTTTTGGCACCTTCAGTCATCAGCTCAGTGATCAAGCCCATCTTCACATGCTCCCAGCAGTCTTGCCCTTAGCCATGGCTCAGGGTCTAAAATCCTGCCACGCCACCAGCCACTGCTTCCTACACTTGCACAGGAAGAGCTCATACTGTAAACAGAGCATCTCCTAGACATCTCTGCCACAACAATATAAAATGGTTACAGCTTCCTAGAGTATCTCATTTCTCCCCTATTGGGGTTTGGTATTCCTGGATTTTGGCTATGCCTTCATTGTTACAGCCTTTATATTAATGTCTCATTTAATTGGTTTTATACCAATATTAGTTTACTTCAGTCCACTTCAGTCTCCATGGTCTTTTGTGCAGCACTAAACTGCATCTGACTATGTATACATACATGTATATGTATGTATATATCAGGCACACACAAGCCTTTCATACACAGCAGCGATAGCTAGAAACAGAAGAATATATTCTCTCAGGTATAGAGATAAACTATGGTATGGAGCAGATAAACTATAGTAAGGGAACATTAGAGATCTATTTTGGGGAACTGCATTTTGAAAATATGTTTTAAGACAGAAATTAAGACTAGGAAATGAGCGATAACCCCTGTATTAGTGTTAAATAAGCTATAAATCAATTGGTAAACTACTGCACAGAACAGAGAAAATAATATTTTTTTGCCAAATAATGGTAACAGATAAGATTCTTTAACGTGAAGTCCATGGTAGTCTTCACATGCTACCTTACTCCATTCCAAAATTTAGATCATAAATTATCTTTCAAAATTTATATGGTGACTATATGTTTAAATTTTCTATTAAATAGTTCTTTGGCATTTTTTTCTCTTTTGACAGGAAACAAACAAAAAAAAAATAACTTCTTTGCATAAACCTGTTCTTCCAAATTCTCAGACAGTTCATCAATCACCGTTCCTGTATCTTTAGCAGAATTAAGAAAAAATAAATTACTTTTTATTTTTATTCTCTTATTAGACCAAATAGAATACTCGAGACCTGATCAGGTAAAACGTGTGCCAACAGGTATTTTCTTTCTGTATTTGAAAATGAGTAACAAAGCTGTAGTGTTTCAGTGTTTCCACCTAGCATTCCCAGAGTATCCTTGAGACCCAAATGCTTTCAGTAGGCTATTGGTTACTAATTTTACTTTACTAATTCCAAAGGGGAAAAATAAATACATAAACATAAATTTTAATGCAAGAAAATTATAGTCTCTTACATTAGAATGGATTGCTGTTCTTACAAATAATTTATCTCCTTTTTTTCTTACTTCATTCAGCTTTCAAAGGACAAAATTTAAGCTTTAGAGTTCTCATTTGTAACAAGTGATTTAAAAAAAAAGGCTTAAATCACTGGTTTCAAAAGCTCTGGAAACCCCACAAATAACTTGAAATAGATATTACTCTTTAACACTGGGCTCCCCACTGTAAAGAGCAAAAGAAAAAGCAATTCTGTGAAGAGATATAGGGAACTTCGGAATTTAAAATTTTTTTATGATAAGCATCTAGTTTTAATAGGCAAATGAGTAAACTGAAGAACCAGAATTTTCTTCTCTAGAAAAGAAAACCAGGGATGAATACTGGAGACTAAATAAAAATTATATTTCTCCCATATCATGGAAAGCAATTCATTTAGCTTTTGTCATTAGTGATTTTCTGTATCATTGAAGAGACATTCAGAGAGAATATGGTTTCAGCCTTGAAAAACAAACACAAAACCAAATAAAACCCCAAACCGAAACAACAACAAACAAAAAAAACATATGCCACACCCCTTCGCCAGCAACAAGCAGATTACCCAGCTCATTTTACAGATGCAAATGAAGCCACCACTAAAGATCTGTGCAGAGAATTCAATCCTCCTTTTGACTTTAGTTCTTACATGCCAATTACCTGCTCTGTTTTAAATGCTTGTTCATCAGCTAGTGAAAAACACCTGCTGTTTCCATAGATGTTAATCTCCCTGCAGCGACCAGGAGCTCTGCTGCAACAGCTCTTTCAGAGAACATAAGGATTTAGGATGCTGCAGACTCCCATTTTCTTGGGCAGCCAGAGCTTATTCGCTTTCCAAATCACACATCATATCATATCATGCAGATATACCCCCAGAAGGATGGAATAAACCAGATGTGGCAAAGCCTGCAGAACCCTGGCAAAATCCTTATTCCCCTCTTTGTGTACAATTCAGGTCATAAAATATCACAGAAATTCTGAAATGAAAAATGCCAAAGGTTCCAGGGAGACTTTACTGACATTTTGTGAGCATTTGTGGGTATTTTACAGACATTTTAAAAGGGTGTTGCGTATACTGAAGTATTTGTGCGCTATACAAATGATGGAGAGGGGGTGGTGGTTAATGAGAATGTATTGGCTATGTGGCACCTGAGTGTGATGTTCCCCGGAGAAGGTGTGGCTGTCCCATACCTTGAGGTATTCAAGAGCTTTGGGGGTAACACGGTCTAGTGGAAGGCTTCCCTGCTCCCCATGACAAGGGCGGTTGAACTAAATGACCTTTAGAGATCCAACCCAAACCATTCTATGATTCCGTCTGTTGGCTTTGCTCAACTCATGAAGGTTGACAGCAAACCTCAGGAGCTGAGCATCCAAGTCCATCTGTTAGGACTCAAATCACATTCAGACGAATACCACAAAATAAAGTAGAAGCTGTTTTGTAACTTAAAAGGTGACACACCTCGCAGATTGCAAGAAAACACATTAAGGATTTCTTTCACATCATGTAATCTTGTAACCACAATTGCAGAGCTGATGCCTCGTCCCACAAAGACCCGGACAGCTACTCACGGGGAAAAGTATTGCAGTAAACAAAAATTACCAAAAAAAGGTCTTTTTCCCTCCTAATGCTGAGATCTGTCCCCCCACCAAACTAATCTGACAAATTAACATTTGTCACTATCCTTGACTACTGTTAATTCATCCTATCCTGTATTCTACACACCTAAGGGAAGAGGTTGAGTAGTAAATTGTTGTCTTCAATGTGATCACTACTTTTTTATGTCTGATTCCCAGAACAAGAAAACAACCCACTGCACATGCTCAAGTTCTAATTATGGATAATAGCGCTCAACTTTTAATGCACCCAGGCTCTGGAGTTAATACAGCACACATGGGATGATGGGCCCTATTCCAGGCAAGCAAGCAAGATGCTGTTAATGTGCACACTGTGTGGCAAAAAGGGCAACAGCCCCCACTGGGGCAGGGAGAAACTGCTCTAATATAAGTAATTTGCAAAAGAAGATCTCATTTCACATCTGAACTCAGGACAGATATAAAAATAGGTTATTGTGTTTGGGATTTACATTTTAGATATTGCTTAGGTCAATAAAATTTCCTAATCCTCTTCATCTAATGTTGCTTCCCAAGTGTCAAATCTTTCTCCCCATCCTATGGCCTCCACTTTTTCTCCTAATAACAAAGCTATTTTTGTCCAATCAAGGTATATGGATTGATAGATTGTGATTTATGTAATCACAACAGCTCATCTAGTTCAAACCAATGGCCTCAGTTAATCACACCACTGCTGCCAAAAATAACAAAGGGGAACAAAACCCAGCTCTAAACAGAAAATTATGTCTAATAAATTAAAGAACATATAACCCTGACAGAATCACAACTTGCTCACAGGCATTTTATAAGCAACCCTCACCTCAATAAATTCAACAAATTCTGTAGTTATCCACTCAATACTGCTTTTTCTTATTCTAAGTGGATGAAATTTTATCATGAATTTCAGAAAAAAACAATAAACTGCTACATTAAAATCAAGATAATATTATATCAGCTCTTCTGTGTGCATAAGACCCATATCCAATTCAGGCATTAAGTGGATTAATTCATATTGCCTTATAAGAAGAAATCAAATTTGCCTGGCTGGATTTAATTTCCATTCCTCTTATGGAGACTTCCTATTAAGTCTGAAAAGCATCTAAGCTATTTATGAACTTAAGTCTAAGTGGAAAAATCTGCAAGCCTCAGAAAAATGGTTTGACTACTCATTCAGGTTGTGAATACTCACATTCAAATACCTCATCTATCTAATTTGAACTATCAGTTTTAAACCAGCTTTCTCTCTCCAGACAGGTGCTGTGACCAGCAGCCTAGCATTCTTGGGAAGTGTCTCTATTTGCCTTGCTGAGGCAGATCCATTTTGTGTAGCTGAGTCACTGATTCAGACAAGCTCTGTCTTCTGTGTCTATAAGAAGTGCTCAGACTACCTCATCCCATGCTCTGCCCCAATATATAACTTTCTATGTAAGGTATAGTATAAAGCATGAAGAGACAATGGTTTCCACTATCAGTTCCACTGTCCACGTGGAACTGGATACAAACTACAACCACTCAAAGATACTGATTTCAGACCGGGGACCCACCAGGCCCCAGCTCTTAGAGAGCCTGTAATGGGTTGACCCTGGCTGGACACAGGTACCCACTAAAGCCATTCTCTCACTCCCCTCTGCAACTGGACAGAGGAGAGAAAATATAACGAAGGATTCGTGAGTTGAGATAAGGACCAGGAGAGATCACTCACTGATCACCATCATGGGCAAAACAGACTCTAAGTGGGGATATTAAGTAAATTTACTACTAACAGAGTCAGAGCAGGAGAATGAGAAGTAAAATAAATCTCAAGAAAACTTCCCTCCACTGCTCTCTCCTTCCAAGTTGTACTTTCCACCCCCCCACACACTGGCAGTGCAGGGAAACAGGAATGGGGGTTATGGTCAGTTCATCACAGGTTGTTTCTGCTGCTGCTCAGGAGTCCTTTCCCTGCACCCGGTGGCACAAACCTCCCCAGTGTGAGCCCATCCCATGGGCAACAGCTTTTCACAAAGAAAAACCTGCTCCAATGTGGGCTCCTTTCTCCACAGACTGCAGGTCTCTGACAGGACCCTGCTCCATCATGGGCCTCCCATGAGGTCACAGCCTCCTTCGGGCATCCACCTGCTCTGGCATGGGTCTCCTCCACAGGCTGCAGGTGGATCTCTGCATGCCCATGGACCTCCATGGGCTGCAGGGGCACAGCTGCTCCACCATGGGCTCCACCACGTGCTGCAGGGGAACCTCAGCTCTGATTC
Source organism: Grallaria varia (assembly GCA_013396735.1). Lineage (NCBI taxonomy): Eukaryota > Metazoa > Chordata > Aves > Passeriformes > Formicariidae > Grallaria > Grallaria varia. The sequence continues at coordinate 10,912 of VWZG01007615.1, forward strand.
CTGGAGCACCTCCTAGCCCAGCTTCTCCACTGACCTTGGTGTCTACTTTGTTCTTCATGTGTTCTCACTCCACTCCTTTGACTGAGACTTTCATCTGCACCACAACTTTTTTTCTCCTTCTTAAATATGTTATTACAGAAGTAATGTTGAATTAATTTAGCCTATCTCCTTTTAAGTAACTTGTACAGTTACCTTAAAAGGTGCAGGAGACACAGAATCATACTCAGAGTAGTCACTAATACCATTTTACTTAAGCAATTTATCTAAGGTAAACAAATCACTAACAGCTCAACACCTAAACAAGTTTTGTAAAAATAGAAAAAAAAGAAAATCATGCTGCATTAACAATCATCCTGTTCAACTTTGGAAACACCTCAAAGCAATTCAGCTCTGGAAGAAAACTGCAAATCCTCTAATTAGAGCTTGTCTAATTATCTACACACATGCAAAAACCGTCCTGCATTTCAGGATAACATGTTAAAAGACTTCTATATCTCGCAAGCCAAAGCAGGAGTTAATTTCGTCTTAGCTCCAGAACTAGAGAAAGGAGGAAACCTTCATCCTCTCTGCTAACAAAGTCAGGAACACACACACACTCACATGTTAAAATACCCCAAAAATTCTACCCTTACATTCAATAGTCTACCAAAGCCTTACAAGCTTTTATAGAATTATACTAGTTATATTCATCAAGAATACAGATGAGGTCATTCACAGCAGTCAAGAATTAGGTTACACTGGCCCCCACTGTAAGGCAGTGAAGGACAAACAGAATGAATGACAGAAAAGGGGGAGGACAGGTAGAACCCAAAATACTGTTGTACCATTTTGATACTAATGTGAAGTGGGTCAGCATAGGAAAGGCAGTAACACTGCCATTAAGGACCATCAGATTAATAAGGTAGCATGGAATTATCTCTGAACACCTCTTCCCCTCATATCTTGATCTTGCTACGCATCAAATAAATAATGAGGCCACTGCGAAGGTACTGGAGAAGCAAGAATACCTGTGTGATGTTAACAGAACATCATTGCACTTATATGAAAAAGAAACTGTTCAAAGAAGGAAAACAGCTTTGGGGGAAAGTATTTTTGAGACAACAGGAGCAACTTTCCCTATTATCTTCAAAAGAACATTACCATGGGAATGGAATAATGCAATAGTAAACAATACCTGAGTGACTCAGGATGGTTAAGAGGAAAGTGAAGATTGACATATTTGACCACAGAGTTCCTCAGATGCAAGAGAAAAAACAAATTCAGCAGGTAACAGCACTCAGGTCTATTGCCATATCAAGGGTGGTTCACTCTATATGAAAAACAAGTTAAGCCAGCAGACTCAGACACAAGATAATTATGAAGTACTACATTTATAAAAGTTGTTTTGCTCTCCTACAGACTCAAACAAGAAATAGTTGTGTGAGTAAACAGCTTAATTAAGACATTTTTAAATGTAGACCTAACACTGCAACCCTTCCCAGAAAGCCATGATTCTGACCTGGGAAAAGCAATAAAAACAGCGTATATCAGTGTGGCAATTAAGACTCCAGTTATCCACCACCTCATTAGTTCTGTCTGTGGTCCTCAAGCTTAAGAGTTTTTTTGGTGGAAGGAGGCATCATCTACAGATAAGAGAATACAGCCCATGCCTCATAAGCTGGTTCTTTCTAACACAGATAAAAGGTTTGTGTCAGGACTTTCTGATACCTTTAATACATCACCTCTGTGGTGCTCTTAATTTTTGCATTCTGACTCAAAAAAGAAGAGTTTGTGATACTATCAGGATCTATTAAAAACAGAGATAACAGTGTTTCTGAGTGATTTCTTTCCAAATTACTTTGGGAAGTGTACGAGAGTTGCTGTCACCAAACATTCAACAGCTGTAGGAAAAGACCAGAACACAAATGATTTATAACACCAAGGCCCAGGGGGAACTGAAATACAGGAAGTTACATCTGAATATGAGGAAAAACTTCCTTGCTTGGAGTGTGATAGAGCCCTGTAACAGGCTGCCCAGAGAGGTTGTGGAGTCTCCTCTGGAGGTATTCAAAACCCACTTAGATGCATTCCTGTGTAACTTGCCATAGATGAACCTGCTTTAGCAAGGGCTTTGGACTGGATGGTCTTCAGAGGCCTCTTCTAACCCCAACCACCCTGTGATTTTGTGATCCTTACCATAGCTTCAGTGGATCTGGAAGCAGGAAGGTTTAAAACCACCAGAGGTGTGGGTTTCTGGTTCAGGCTCCCAACAGGAAGAGTAGGAGAAAGAGCTGACACTGAGACAAAGACAGCTAAAAAAATTGCAGTCTCTGAGAATAGGGATCCAGAATGAACAAGCCAGGCCTTTCCTAATCTTTTATGAACCTTTCCTGTAATCACAAGACCAATGCTCTGCTTCCACAAATTCAAGGATTCCGAGTCTCTCAGGGATGCTGGTTAAGCCCTGGGAAAAATTAATGGGGAAATCAGGGAATGAATTTGCTTCAGAATCCCCCCAACCATGAGCATGAACCTCCTCCATTCCCTGCTGCATCATCACCTCGTGTACAGACATTTGCACTAGCCTGAATCCTCAGGTTCAGGAGAGATGTCTGCCAGGATCTCCCCAGGAACCAGATCACTGAATTAGCCTTTAAAAGGGATGAAATCAGGAACCACTTTTATGCTGGTGCAATGCAGCAGAACAGCTAAACACAACAAGTCCTTACTGATGTCCTGCTCAAGCTGCCATAGCGGTCTGGGGAGCATGGAGTTACCAAGTTGTCCTGCTTCCAGCCAGGACAGGGGTAATTTTTACAGTAGCCGGGAGGAGGCATGGCTAGGACACAGGTTATTCTATACCATCTCACATCATTGCTGGGCGCAGGGGGAAGGGAGTCGCTTCCAAGGAGAAGGGGTTCCTTCCTGTCGAGCAAGCACGGAGGAGGAAGCAGGAGGGTGGGGAGTGAGCAAGTGGCAGTGTGGGTTTGGAGAGTCTCAGTCAGCGCGCTAAACTGGAGAGTACCATGCCTAAACCACAGCACCAGCAACACCTTGCACTGCTTGTGATGTCTGTTAAAAAGACTTGGGCGCTTCTAATGAAAACCTTCTTGTTTAATATAAACCAGTTATGTCTTGATGCTGCACCTCAGAAGGGAGGCTACACAGCAAGTTAAGCTGTGGAGCCTGGTGGCATAAACCCAACTATTACCATAACAAATTGCATTGGAGCATAGATTTTTTGTTTGTTTGTTTGTTTTAGGTTTTGTTTTGTTTAGCCTCTTTAGTTTATTACAAATCAAAAGGTCTGCAACAGTGGTGATTAAACAGCACTCCCAAGTACTGGTTTAAGCAAGCAGCATCACTAAGTTATTTATACTACTCAGAAGCTCCTGATAATATTACAACCTTGTTTCTTAACTCATTTACTGAGAATTTGTGCTGAGAAAAAGCACTGTCTTCTACTTTAGTCACCACTAAGTACTCACCAGCCACTCATTTTCAAAAATGCTAGGAGAAGGGCATGCATTCCTGATAAAGTAGTGTTTACTATAAGCAAATTCCCAAACATTTAGAGAAGCTTTATGCAGACCCCATCGTAGAGGTCTTTCATGGCAATTATTATATTCAAAATACAATAACCAAAAGCTACTTTAAATAGACAGATGAGTTAATACCTGACCTGGCAGCACAGTTTCTTAATGCTCAGAAATGTCAACAAAACCATTAAGGCTTTAGCATTTAGACATCACTGAGAAGCCCCTCTAAAAGTAAAACAGAAAAGAATACATATCTCTTCAGGTATACAAGGCATCAGTTTAACTTGTCAGAGACCAATATCAGGACACTGCAGCTTGGGAAAGGTGAACTTGCCAAAACTGGAATCCAGGTGGAAGCTAGAGGCAGCTGTCCACTTCCACCCAGTACCACCTCCCAGAGCTCAAACCTCTCCCTGATACGATCCGGGTAACTAGCAAGGGCTCTTCAGACTGTGTCTCCCTGCTGCAATTCCCCAGCCAGGCTCCAGAAACACAGCAGAATCCTTTAGATGCACAGACTCTTTGCTGCCAGATATATTTACTTGCACAACCCAACCTTCCCTCATTTGGTGAACGATGACCTCTAGGGCATGGCACACCTGCCTAAAGGCAGAAAGCCACAATACTTTTATCAGCTCTTTGAGTAGGTCTCAGAAGCATCATTTTATTGGGTCTGACTATTTGATTCACTCTCTGGGCACTTCAAAAGGAAATACCTTGCCCATCGTTTCATAAAATGGCAAGTTCTATGTGCGATTTCTAACAGCTTCACATAATAGAAAGAAATATAAACAAGACTAAAAAAAAGTAGCTTTAAAGGAAACACAAACAACAAATAACTCTTACCCCTGGAAAAGCTCCATGGAGCTCTTCACCTATAACTACACCAGGAGGAAGTATTACCTCTCTTGGCTTGCTTGGTGGCTATGCCTCGAGGGGAGCAGTTTTTCCTGTGATCATGGTGGAAGAGAGAAAAAGGAAGCTGTAGGTCTGGTTAAGGAAGGAAACAAATCGGCAGCAATGAAATACATTCAGACAAGCCACAGAGCACCTTCTGCTGCTTTGTCAGGCTCCCAGAAAGCCAGAAGGTTAAGTGGGAACAGAAAGCAGTCTCTCACTGCCCTAGGAGTCAGCAGTTGAGTCCAGACACAACACTGAACTAGACAGCTAACCTGGCCAGATTCAGGCGGGCAGGAAAACAACTACCTGTGCGCTATGCTGAAGCCTGAGCACGTATCCTCGAGGGGTTTGGTTGGTTGGATTTTCCTAAGGAAAGCAAGGTGGTAGCTGTCAAGCTATAGCGGGGGAAAAAAAGCCAACAGTATAAATTATTTTACAAGTCTTGCAAAGCTGTACCAACTGTTGACAACTGAGGGGCAGCTTGAGATCCTCCACTTGTTGATCTCTTTTGGCATACATTGACCTGACAAATGTCCTCAAGTGGGGACAAGGGAGAAGCAAATAGCTAGAGATTTGTTTTCGAATTAAACATGGCTTAAGACACTGAGGAGAGAGAGGGTTAGATGGCACAAAGCAGTCTATTTTAATAAACACTAAGATTTAACTTGGTTTTGCTTAAGTTATTAGCATTCCCTACAGAAGCTGCAATGGAGTTCCTTTCAGCGTTCCTCAAACAGTGGTTTACACTTCACTCTTACTGATTCATGATAAATAGGAAAATGAAGAGAAAAAAGTTACCTTCTTATTTATTTATTTCAGAATTTTAATTTAAATTGTTAATATATTACCTAATTCTCTCAAGGCTACTGAGTTCAGGACACACAGATTAAATTTCAAGTATCTTGTTGCTGATACTGCAGGCCTGGATTTTGTGAGATATGACCACAGTGAACGCAAAATACATCTGTTACAAGCACTGCAGGAAAAGGTTCTTCAAGAATCTGTTTCTCAAGTTATCTTTGGGCAGAAGATGAAGAGGAACCTTTTAAAAATCTATTGATTTCAAGCATTATATTTATTGTGTCTGGTGATCTGGGATGACTCCATAGTATGAATTGGTTTTTGAATCAAAAGTTTGATTTCCCATATCTGCCTACAACAAAAATTTAAGCTGTACTCTCACAGCTAGCAAGAGATATGGGTTTATGTCCCCATTGCTGCAGAAAAAAACATTTCTATTTTCTCAAAATACTTAGAAACCCAAATTTTCATAAAACAAAAATTTGCAATTGACTTTACACAACGAGGAACTCACAGTCTTAAATCTTCAAAAATAAAATAAAAAAGGTGAGCATGGGTAGTGGTGGCAACTGTGGCAGCACTGAAAAAGACCCAATAAAGATGAAACTACAGAGAGAAGTTCTACTTAATATTAGTTTCTGCTTAATAGTTTCAGGTACTTAAGATTTTTTACCTGCATAAAGCACTGAGTAGATGGAGACTAAAGTTGGATCTGGAAATGGAACTCATACGCAATTTTGAAGAAGTGGCCAAGAGTTAGTTCAGTGTCTACAAGTTAAATAAAAACACCTGAGAAAAAATGGCATCTAGTGAAGAAAAAAACCACTTCAGAACAAAGACGAAAGAGGCAAAAAGAAAGAAAGGATGGGCTGGGAGAAAAAAAGTGCCACAGATTATGTTACAGAAAGAAAGGCCAGAGAAGACCAGAGGTCATCCCAGTACAAGAGAGAAATGTCCTCAGTTATGTACAGTTGTTTTGCATGCCATGAACCAGCCAACAGGAATTTCAGATTGTGCATTGAGAACAGGGACACAGGATGAAGAACTGAAGATGAAAAAATATGCTAGTGGTTTGATGGAATAATCCATCACTTATCCTCCATGCTGACTGGCAACATCACAAGATTTCATCAAAGTTATTTCACAGAATCCCAGAATATTCTGAGTTGGAAGGGACCCACAAGCATCACCAAGTTCAACTCTTAATGGCCCATACAAGAATCAAACCCATGAACTCAGTCTTATTAGCAACATGCTCTGACCAACTGAGCTAATTTCAGGGTCGTGTCAATTGCTCAACTGGATTAAGAAACTAAGATCAAAAAAGGAAGATTCCAGCAAGCTTCAGCAGAACTCCTTTCATGTCCAGAAAGGGCCCAGGGGACAAGAGGACAGACTACCATAAGGAAGTTACAGGGCCTAATCCCTGCAAGGCAGTCAAAGTTATGAGGGTTGCCCCAGGTTAAAGGCTATTCAGACGGAATAATAAAATTAAGGTAAGGAAGTGGAAACAAAATCTAGGGAGTTTAATGCATTCTCTTTAAGGAAAGATTTCACCCCATTCCAGATCTTTTAGGGGGGGAAAAAAAAAATCATCAGCACAATGCATAATAAGTAGTGGTCATAAAAGTTAGGACATTTAAGTGTGTCTAAGTGAGGAGGGGAAAAAAAGAAAAAAGAAAAACAGATTTGCCAGATTAAGAGCAATATGATAAAAATCTCCACTATTTCTTTAGAAATAGTATTTGACAGAATTTGAACTGGAATGTATAAGAAAAACAGGTAAAAGGCAAGGCAGAAGAGGCATTAATAGCTTTTTTAAAACAGAGAAAAGTAACTTTTTTTCTGAAACATTTGCCTTTTTCTAGGTCTCATCCCTCATCTGCTTGACATAGCAACACAATGTATTTAAATTGTGAAAGTCTACCAATTCTAAGAGAAATTACCATATAATACAGAAATAACTAGATGACACCTAAGAACTGAAATATTAACAGAGACATGACATTCAGAAACACAACAGAAGACACAATTAATGTGCCTCCTATAAAAGGACTTCACCAGTTGAAGACATCCCAGATGGATTTTAGTATCTCACCAGTAGCCTCATGCCCATACACTTGGACAGGAAAGGACCAGCTCTGTTAAAGTGCACCAGCTGGGGAAGCCAGATAAAAAGCATTTCTTTGTAAATGCATTGTAATCTTTGTAAGTCTCAGATATTAAGATATCCTGTAATCTTTGAAGGGGGAGGGGGGGAAGTGTTGCTATGATCGCTATACTGGCAGACTCATAATTCAAAGCTTTATTTTAGCCAACTAAATCTGACAGAATAGGCTTGTTTTGCATACTTCCTGACCATGGAAATCGCCTAGAGAATGATGACCTTTAAGTCTGCAATTTATCATGTTTTCTTGCTACAAAATAATCTGATATTGGAGCAGTTCTATGATTTCCAAATCCATAGGTTTTAACTGTCATTGCCACCATCAGCTATCCAATTTCTTTGCCCAGTTTTTGGCAGAGCTGGATGTGTGCAGCCTTTTAAAGACAGTTAATGACGACACTGAAAAAGTTGTTTCTATTTTCAACTTGATAGTTTGTCAAGAGCTTTGAAAAATTATATTATGAATATGCACATAAGGGCACCAAAGATGACTCTTGAAAAACTAAATTTTCCCTTCTGCAGATTTCCTTGGCAGCCCTTCTACTGCTCAGCTCTACTTTGCGTCCAGTAGAGTAGATCACAGTGGCCAAGAGCAAAATCTGGCCTCCTCTTCATCTCACTGCAGGCTTTAAGATCTCAAATGACTTGTGGGAACAATAAACATTCACTAAGCATTTGATTAAAAGCATTTTCCTGCCTTAATTCTAGGTGTCAGCACTGTTCATCATGCATTCCCTCCATCCCTCCTACACAGAATTGTTACAGGCTTAAATTCTTTTCGCAGTTGCGGCATCTTGAAAACTTACTCAAATTTATTTACCATTTAGATTTCAGACCAAAACCAAAAGTTTAAAGAAAATCACTTAGGTGGAAAAGCAAAAGAAATCTTAAATGTAAAACTTTAAAGTCAGCTTATAAAGATTTCAAAGACTATTACTTTCATTACAGGAAAATGAAACTCCATTGGATGAAACATAAGAATGAAATAAAAAGTTAGGAAAATGATGAATTTCACAAAGAAAAGACTGATTACCCTAATTTAGAGGTGTTCTTCACTTCAGAAGCAAGTTAGTCATCTGGTCCATGGCAGCTGATCGCCAGTCATCTCTAAATCTTCATGTCACCAGAGGGAAGCAAGGAAGCTGCTGGCACACACTTTTCTTCCTAACACCAAGCTCTACCCACACTGTCATCCCACAGCCCCGAAGCAATCAATCTGCCACCATGTCATCTGTCTGCCTCCATCATGCCAGACTTTGGGAGAATGAGGCTGAGCAAGTTAAGTGAGCTAATGCAAACAGGTGTATAGTAAAAACAGTGCTCAGTAGCAAAAGCTAACACTCAGTTTAACTTGTCAGACACAAAACAGATATAGTAGGAAGTTTTATGAATTAGTTAAAATTCAATAGAAACTTTTTGTTGATGTTCCTGATTCTAAATGTTAAAAGCTCCAAGACAGCTCTGCCCTATTTTCTCTCTTGGGACTATGGATCCAAGGCATTCTAATGCCTACAGGTCTAGGCCTGCCACAGGAAGGGAGATGCAGAACCTACTCTGTAGCGTCTTGGTATGGCAAGATTCCCCAGGAACTGTAGGACACATTTGACACTCTGACTTCTGCAGAAACCTCAGCTCTGGCAACTTAAGTCCAAATTACCGGCTGCACAGGAAAGTCCTCTGTTAACACCCTCCCCCACAGGGTTCCAGGGTTCCTAAGGTACAGCTGTTGGCATGAACTCACACCATTACCCTTAAGCCACCTGAACGTTACCTCTGGGGGCTGGAAATCTCAGGCCTTTCACGTTTCACAGGCACTAGAGTATCAACACTGCACAGGAATATAAGCAAAACATCAGAATCCTTTCTTTAATTAGAAATCTGTTGTAGACAGAAGACGGCAACTAAAGAGTGGAGAATGCCGGGTATCACATAGCTTAGACCACAGAATGAAGAATTAAACTATGCACAGAGTAATAACAGCAAAGCAAGAGAGGAGAATTTATTTGTGTAATACATGAACATAATCCTCAGATGCTTTAGGAAAGTCCCTGTAAGCAATTTTGTTTCATGTTATGATTAGCTTGTTTATTCTAGCTCCTCCACAAATTGAAAGGGTTGCCATTGGTAGCATCCATCATGCTTACTCATACCATTCAACCCCAAATCTCCTTATCAAGCAGTATTTCAGTGTTCCCGTCAGAAAAGGAAACAACATACCTGGTTTTGAAGGTGGGGGCATATTTATTCACCATTAATCCCCCATCATGGTTCTTGGGCCCAACAATACAGGTGTAACCTTAGGACCAATCTTTTATAGCATTTTCAAGGTAAGTCATAGGCTCTCCTTACATCAACAACAAGTGTGACATGAGAATCTGACTTGTAGAGCAAGGCAGTTGGCACAAAGAATCCAGCTTTCATGCTGCATGCATTTAAAACAAAAAAAAAAGTGACATGCTCCAGTGGACTGAACACTTGCCAAGTAGTCAAAACACACAGGATGCATGTCCTGAGCTTTAGTATTACTGAGAGAAGAACCCCATTCACGCACTGACACCACCATGCGATACAGACTGAAGTGTGAAATGCAGGGAAGACTCAGATTCATTTCAAGAGCATTCAACGGACCCAAGAAAAAACGGCTGTGTAGATGCACCCTTGTTCTCCCAACAGCTTTCCACACCACCTGTATCCCACATCACCATGGGAATATGCAGCACTGAGTTAAGATCCACTCAAGTAAACGGACTACCCCAAGTGTGGGTTAATTCTTTTCAGGCTTCAGCATCTATCCTCATGATAATGACTGCAATATCAAAACCTTTGCCTCCTATATGGAAAAGTAAGCAGCAGTCATTAAGCTACACAATCCAATTTTAATTAAGAAGGGCCAAGAAATCATCCAGCAGTAATCCCCTAGATGTCCTCTCTCTCCATTGCAACAGTGGTCAAATTTTAATTACATATGATGAAAAAAAGTTTTCTCAATTTGTCTTTTTATTTGATGACAAAGTACCCTAAGCTTCCCCAGAGATTTGCACCACATAAGACTACCAACAAGATTAAGTTATGCTCACTCCATTGTTTGGGGTTTTTTTTAATTCTAAAAATGAATTGCAAGAATATTAACTACTTAGTGCTGCAGGTGCCTGGAGCCAGGCTTCTATCTACGCAACAAAATTGTTTGCACATGCCGATCCAAGATTATCTTAGATTTATTGATGCTTACGTATTTTATACTGTCAGAAGTTGCAAAACACAGAAAATATAGATAGACAAATTATTTGACTCAATATAGAAGAACAACAATAGATTTTAGAATTACACCGGAGCCCTAACATTTATAAGTCGTTCCAGTAACAAAAACCCCAATAAATTCCAAGTTCAGCAGTTAATGCACATTTGTTATTAAAAAAAACCTCAAACCCCTCAACTTGATCTCTGATCTACAGCCTTAACAGTGGTGTTATACTGCTAATAATCTTGAGTGTACCTTCACTGATGGAAGTGTTCATTTTCTTTTCTTCTTTTCATTTCCAGATTTTTTAATGCAGTATCTAACAAGAAAAGTACCCCACACCCAAAAAAAACCCACCCATATATTTGCTTTTATATACAATTTTAACACTGTTCTGAGAATTGGTATATATTTCAGTATCAATAATCAACATTTCTCAGGCTACTGCACTTTTTATGAAACACCACGTCAAAGGTTTTTTTACTGGAGACATACGGGGAGACTATTTGCTTTCATTGGAGAGTGACAAGACTGACAATCCACAAAAAAAAAAAAAAGGACAGTTTTTCTAGGTTAGTTATAATATCCATTATGGAAGGATATACTTTATTAATATTCTTGATAATGAGAATAAATACATAAACCAAACGCAATATATTAGCCACATGTCTTCATATACATTCATAATAGAACAAGAAGCTAATAGGCATAAGCATCACAACTAGTTGAACAAACAAATTTTCACTAAGTCAACAACACTAGAGGAAAGTTGGAATGTTTATGCATCAGTAGCAGACAGAACATGTGATTTCAGTATTTCCTTGATATTGATTTTAAGACAAAACATATTGTAGATGTAAGTATGAACTGCATGAACTGACAGAAGTGTTTAGCTCCGTGCGGTGGCCGTTTGAGGTTGTTCTGACTGCAACTGTTTTCCAAGGTATTCCCTGAAATACAACAAAAAATTAGATTGAGAAATGTCCTGGAGATTGGGGAGTGGGATAGTTGTGGGAAGTATGAAGTATAGAAAGAAGAAGAAAACTTTAAATTCAGAATTTTTTCTTCAAATAATGTCTTCTGTCAAAAGTCAACTGCTGCGACAAAGGGAGTACCCTAAGATTTAGGTATGCATTATCTATCCATATGAAAATAAAGTACAAATCAAACATCAGCAAAGCAGTCTAGAAGAGGAAAAAGCCCAATAATAACATGTAGAAGCCCTGACAACTGATACAGGACACCCACAAGAAGCCCACAGATTTTGCTTGTTAAATATACATTTCAGAGGCTGTGGCAAAACATTTGAAAGTAATTCTTCCCATAATACAGCTGCATAAGTGCAAGCAATACCAATGACATACTGGCAATACAACCCATAGGCTAACAAAACAGACACCGACTGAATAACTACATATTCAAGTTGAAAAAAAAAAGAAGATATAATCAATTTAGGACCACTGTTACCAAAACTTCTTAAAAGTGTTTTCTTCATCTGCATTTTGAAGTGCACTAAGACACTTACTTTCTCTCTCTCTTCTCAACACTGGAACAAACACTCCCCAAATTACTAGTATTTGCCTTGAACAGCAATATCTAAATTCCATGAAAAAATAACTGCACAATTCTTCTGAATGTTTCAATCCTTCAATTTCTCCTATGAAAGCAGATCAACACTTCACAAAACCACAAAAAAGCTGAAAGAGGTCTTTTAATAATAATGCCTGGGTTGCTCCCTGTTACAGAAAATACAATAATTGTACCAGTGTATCAGCTGAAAGAGAGGTTTCAGGACTCATGCAATGTAGGTGGTTTTTTTCCATTCCCAACCATACCATATTTTTTCTCACTACACAGATATTTCAACCTACACAGGTTAAACACTAGAAGCAGCTCAGAGGAATGATGTTCAGAATGAAGTCTTAAAAAAAAATGTCCTAACTCAAGAGCACATGCTTCTCCTTTAAAAAAAAAAAAAAATAACCAGATAAATTCTTTTTGCATATTTCAAAAACTAGTTTTGCACAATGAAGTTTAGCAACTCAACTACACTACCCAACACCACTCTTCTCTGTTTTAACATTAAACATCCAGAAAAGCAAAATTTCTGTAAGATACAACATTAACTTCAAACACCACTAGCAAAGAAAATAACACATAATTTGTCTGCTGAACCATATGCTGTGATTTTGCACCTTCCTTCACAGCTTCATCAGGTGTCTCTGTAGAATGCCTGGGCTGCACTCTAGATATGACTCTTGATTATAACAGGCAGGCTACCATCCTCAAAGCAGAGACTCCTGATGGCAAAGAAGGAAATGAGCTGTTCTCTTGTGGTTTTACAGGACTCAAAACTGTATCACCAAAATAAACAAAATTTGACAGTCATCCAAAACCACAGCCAGCGACTGCGGGGCTTCCAAACTCACCAAACCTCCTCCAGCTCCCGCAAAGGGTTTTTTCATTTGTTTCATGCCTATATGCATGTACTGGCTCTACTGCTTCTTCTCTGACATCAAGCCTTGAAAACCTTGACACTTGCTGCATACGTGGGTCTGCTCACCATATTACAAGCCTGCAACGTTACTTATTCTTAAAGTACAGACAAAGCCTACTCAATGCAAAAATTCTACATTGTTACTTAGAAGTAGCAAAATCGATCAAGCTAACAATCCATAGCACTACAGCTATTGCATAGCTTAGAACTGCTTCAGATATTCCAAATAGTATCTGAGATTTGCAATGCATGCTACCACAGAAAGCAATGAGGTATTAGACTTACGTTGTTTTAATTACAAGCTTTAAGTCCATGAATTGGACTATTTAAACTCATTTTAAACCATTCTCCTCATACTGGAACAGAAAGGCCCTTATAAAGAGGTCCGTTTCAGCCACCTTCTGACTTCCTTCAACATAAAACCATCCTTATTACCAGGCATATGAAACTGGTCCAAACAAGTTTGCATTTACAGATAACATTCAAACGTAAAACAAGTAAGTCAGCATGAACTTACAAGAACAGAAAATATTACCTCTGCAATGCAGAAAAGCTTCAAACATATAGCTGTAGTTCCTCACTTATAAGAATTGTCCTAGTTATAGTGGCTGGGACCAGTGTATCACTGTGGGAATGTAACTGGAACTGTGTATTCCATACCCTCTCTGCCATTTATCATGAACTGTTAACGATACATTGTTTGCAACAGCTGCCCAGGACACACTTGACACCTCAGGCTATGAACTGTGTCCATGGGAAAACAGAGATAAGAAGGTTCCCTGTCTTCACACCAATGATTCAGGTGTGATAACTCCCCTCCAGGAGTCATTAACACCTTCACACCCAACCTGAGGGGTCATGTCTGCTAATGGGCCATCAAGTAGACCAAAAATATCCTGTGACTCACTGAGTAAACGGCCCATTGTGAAAACCCTCACCCTGGGGGAGGTACTGGGTGTTCCTATCTGAACTGAAGCATATATAAGCTTGGGGTTTTGGAACTTGAGGCACTCACTCACTCGTCAGAATGAGAGGACCAGAACCTCAACAGGACTGCAACTACCACTTTCAACCAGACTGCGACCACCAACCTTCTGGAAACAGGTTTTCCTTTTTCTTTTTGCTTTGGACACAGGGGGACCACGTGGTGTTCAGCACAGGGGCTGGTGAGCACCACACTGTTTGTGCCCCAGGGGGCTGGGTTGTACAATTGGGTTTTGAGGGCTGAAACCAATTTTCCTTTGTATCAGTGTATCCATTGTAATCTTTTTATTAAATTGTAGTTCTGACTTCTAAACTCTTTTGAGTTGGATTCATTTCTCCTGCCGGTTTACTTTTAAAACCAGCACAAAGAATCTTCCATTTTTTTCAATTAAAACTCAGATCAACAAAACTTGAAACATCACGCTTTTTCACTTCACTGGTCATTCAGAGGTCTGATGGTGAAGCACATGTAATTTCCATTTGCAAATTAATCTTTTCATTCTTATTAGAATAACCAAGTGAGATTCCTTCCACACTAGCATTTTCCCCTTTTTCAGACCTCTCTTTAAACACACATTTTCTGTTGTTTCCAAAGTGTTTTGAAGAAGAAAAGGAAGCTTAGAGGTAAATGAATTTGTTGTATCTCAAATTCTTATTCCAATTTGATGTTTCATTTCATTTAACTTAATTGGTTTTGTTTCACATGAGAGACACTGGCACCTTCAAGCTGAGATATACTTAAGTGTCATGGTAATTGCAACAAATGCTTAACGGCGATTTAGGAAAAGGCACATGAAACTGATCCAATATGTAAGCCACCAAACTCAGTGAGTACGGAACAACGAGATAATAGCAAACTGGCACCTGAAAATTTTATACGAATAAATATACTATGTACCGAAGGACCATTGTCAACAACAGTCAATGACAAAGGGAAAATTTTAAGATACATACAACAGATTTCTAGGGGCCATGTGCTAAAAGCAACAAGCCTTGAAGTTTAAGGAGTACTGCTTTTAGTGTTATACTCCAAATTCCAATGCAGTCAGAATTACCTGTCCGTAAAAAAACACCAAAAATTATTTTTTTAATAGGCAAGAGAAGGAAAGCAGATGAAGCACAGAAGAAAGGAGGGCTAAAATTTTCATATTTTCTTTTTTCTAACATTTATTTTAAATCTTGCTTCCCATTTGTTAAAGAACCAAGTTACCAAAAAATATTTGATAGTCTTGAACATCTGCAATTTCTAGATTGGTTTAACAGACTGAGGTTCGCAATAGACAGGATGCCATCCTGTGACAAAGGACAAAATAAAAGTATTGATATTATTTTTCTCTACATATAAACCTAGAGTCCCATACTTCTGAGAGTGAAATTGAAAGGCTGATTCTAAAGAAACCCTTCCCTTTATGGAAGGGCAAAGAAGCATAATAAAGCTATAGGATAAAGTCTGCCCCTTGACACAACATATTCAAAAAACATTGTCAACATATACTGTTTACAGACAAATCATGAATATATGACAAACAGTTAAAACAAACAAGTTCACGGGACAGGTAGCAGACAGAATAGTTCGAACAGGCTGAACAGTTTTGCCATCTTTATGTTGCATTTCTCATATGGGTCTAATAACATGGAGAGAGATCATTAGACCTGTGGAGAGAGGTGGACCAGTTTCAGTAATTTACTGTGAGTTTACAAATCAGAATTTGATTACACAACTGATGTATTCCCGATTCTAAGCAGGCTAAACTGTCCTTTGAAAGCAGTGCTCTTGTAAGTGCAACACTGCTGCAGAAACAACTCCACAGACTAAGGCTCTCTGGAACTTTTGAGCAGCAAACACTGGCAACAGGAGGACAAGGTTACAACCATCTGTCAAATCTCCATCTAATCCAGCGGGAGACAAAGGTGGAACAGCCATCCCTTTAGCCCATTCCAGCTGTGTATGCCTGACTTTCTCATGGGGCATTTAAGGCATTCTGGTGAGACAGTACTTTTTGTTTTTTGTTCATTTAACTCTCCAGTGAATTGCTTTCTACTAGTAAGTTCCCTTGAACCTAGTGACTTGCAGTGTCACACTAATCCCAGTAGTGGCTGGGAGAAAAGTGGAGCTGGAGAGGGGCTACCACAGGTACATTTGCCTTGCCACAGAACCATGGTCACAGAAGCCAAGAAAGAAAATAAAGAAGCCAGGGGTCAAATCAAACCTGGAGTGATGGTAATGTTCAGTTCCTGAAATATAATATTAACACGTCATACTGTTGGACCTAAAGTTATACCACTGCATAATTTTATATATCATTTTATGCTCCTCATTATCACCTTCTTCACAGAAGTAAACAGAAATTGGACAACTACAAAAGCAGTAAACTAAAAAACAGACATCTTCCTAGAGAGCTGGGCTGGGAAGACTGCCAAAGCTGGAATACTACCACAGGAAAACTGCAGTCCTCTTCTGTCACTTGTTTGCCAAACACAATTTTCTTCTTTGACTCAGTGGACTAATGCAATACGAAATATTTCAATTTTAAAAAGTATTAAAGATTATAAAATATTTGTCTATCATATCAATGCAGACCTTAAGCAGTGCTGAAAGCAAGCCATCACAAACCAACAACAAAAACAAATAAGAAACAAATGTGTAGACAACAGAATCAAAGCTACTATGACCAAACAGTTTGGGACCACTGTATCAAATGGAAGGGTTTTTTTAATTATCTTACTTCAGTGGAACTATGGTGAACTTTTTTGTAACATGTAGAGATCTTAGTACAGAAAACATGATCACAGTATGAATACCAGACAGGATATGCACAATAAAAACCACACCCCCTACTTGAATGGAATGAAACTTTACAAAAATACATACTTATGCTCAAATAAAAAGATAGAGCACTCTAATAGATACAAAGTGTGCCTATAACTAATTGGATTTTTGCCTAACTTCTCTCATTCTAGCTAGGAACTGTTCTCAAAAAAATATTTTTTTATCAGGGACACTATCTTCTCAAACTCTTCAGTTACTTAACTTCTGTTAACTACTGAAAGGGACTTGTACTGTTGATGAAGGCTAAGAAATAGGATAAATAGATACTGTGGAGTGCATTATCTTGTAGGCATTGTTTCCCGGATTTAAGCCTACTACTTTATTAAGCATTCCACACTTCAATGTTGGGATAGGGGGAAAAATAAGGGGTAGGGGGCACAACCTTTTTGGCTGTCAGTTAATTCTCACTACACCTTGCACTTCTCAGTACCAAATGCAAGCATGCTACAGAAGCTATCTATAAGAATGAGTTTCTAAATATAGCATACTGCAAATCCTAGGCAGTTTCAAATTTTTTCTGCAGAACACTCTCTTTTATAAATGGAAAGCAAGTAATTTTGTCAGGAATATGCACTTAGAAAATCATATATGAAATTGTTGCATATTCAAAGGTTATCTGACTCTGTTGCTTCAAGCAGTAAGCCATTTATTAATTCCACTTCTCAAACCAAATTTGATCACGGTTTAAGGGATACATCCTAACTCACACTGTTTACTGTCTGCCAACATACTCATACTACTCAAGTCGGTATAAATTCATTGGAGAGCACTTAACTCTAAAAGACTGCCTGTTGAAAGGAAGCTTATAGATCAGAGCCTGGGAGAGGAGGCATCACACCTGACCCACAGGTAAGAGATGCGATCCCACCCTAAGAGCAGTGCACTACTACGGCATAAGCAGAAGTAAGGGGCAGAACAGTCCACTGGTTTACTCAACGGGAGCAACTGCCAAATGGTGTGCCAGTTCTTCCATTACCCTGAACCAGTCAGAGGGAAAATAAACAAGTTTACAATCAGATCCACTGCAGTTTCAGTAGCACTTGTATGAATACTGAAGAACATTTGAGCTACAGAGGTTAAGCCACTGCATTTTACTTTACATTTGTATGAACAAAGAGTACACATGATCCATCTCTGCATGTCAGCTAGACTGGTTATTGCAACCATTCTCTTCTACTAATGACCTCTGGTCCCCAACTCCAGCACTGCTGCTAACAGAGCAAGAAAAAATAATATGCTGCTCTAACTACACAAGTCATGAGCATATTTTCCTGGGCCTAACCTGCCTGGAAGATAAGCAAGTGGTGGAAATTAATGCACTGTGTTTTAGGTAGCCAGTAAAGTCACAAATAAAATACACATTCAATGCAGAATATCTAGAATTCACCCAGATCTTATTTTAGTAAAACAATAGAAGGTTGGAATTAACCCTTTTAAAATGAAGTCAAGAGACTCTAGGTTCACAAATCTGAAAGACAAAAGATTATTCCCACTGATGAACTTCAGACACTGAAGCTGCTCTGTACTGCTCTGAAAACCTGCTTCTGTCGAAGGAACTTGAAGGTGCCTTGAGTCACAACCACACATCCCTGAAGTTCAGTAAAACGTTGTCCCATGAAGCATATCAAAAGCACCTGCTTCATCTGTAGCAATTAACATACTATGTTTCTATAAAGCGACACATGTCAGTGTAGTTAGAACTTAATGATTTGATTCCTTTAAAGCTTGCACATTAAGAACATTGCTCCCAACAGCACTAGGTTCCCAAAACAAGTTCCTAATACTAAAAACTACAAGTTGGGTACTGAACACCAGCAAAGACAAGGAGTAAGGAGATGATGTTTCTCATATATAGTTAAAGCACAGATTGAACACGACACACCAAAAAATTTGTGCTATCATTGCCAGGCCAAACTCTCCCACTTGCCAATAACAGGTTTTTACCATCAGCACGGGGTGCCATGAGTAACACAGTTCAAATCAGAATGAAACTCAGGATTAATTACCATGTATAGGCACTAAGTGATGCTAAAAAGATAATTTTGCTCCCTGCTTCATCAAGTGCATGATTATTTAACATGCAAATGTAACTGGAGTATTTCACCTGAACTTATCTCATCTGAAAAGCTGACAGCAGTTACTGCTTTTGCCAACATAGAGTCACCATTTAACAGAATGCCTGACAGTCTGATTTTTCCCCCATTTATCCCTGAGTTAAAACCCTCTAAGGGAAAGCTAGCTGAGCTGCCTGTAATGAACTACTCAAATTACTTAGCAGTTAATTGTCTCTAAGTTGAGTTATTAGCAGTCTAATGATACAGCTACATTTTAAGCAGAATGCTACTTCAGCTGCCCCATGACAACTCCCTCGATTTAGGTACCCGAAGTTTTTCTTAATCTGCTGCTCCAGGCACAGCACTTGCACCAAGCCTCATCCTAGCAGAGAAAACCTGTATTTTCTGATCCTTTGCTCAGTCAGCCTCCAGATGTAGGAAATGCCTGACTACCTCTGTCACAGGCAGTATGCAGAGTATTTCCATGTCAATTAAACTCAAGGAAAAAAGACAATTGCTTTGAGTGAAATAACTGGAATTCCAGAATATGTAGAAGCAAGAAGAAAAATGTTTATTGTTTCTCCAGCTCTGAAGAGCAAAGTAAGTAAAACATTGAAGTTTCTGAATAATCAATCCACCTTAAAATAAAGCAAAGGTAAGTAGGCACTTAAACTGCACTGTGCAGCACTCAGGGGACTCAGCTTGTGTGAAGAGAAGAGAGAGCAATGAAACAAAAGAGCTCCTGACACTCATCAAAGCCAGATCCATACAGAGAGAGATCTAGCTTCCCACATACAAACAGTGTGTAATTGACTTAGCTGAAACTATCTGGTGTCCATGCCAGGGGGAACACTGCTTTGGCAAATACGAGCCAAGGACAACATGTCTCAGAGGCTTGTTCCAATAAGACTTAAAAAAGAAAATATTCCCTACAGAGGTGACAATTTGGATCTCAAAATGGCACTAACTTATACAGATCCTTTTAGCGACACTTCTGAAGATCTGAAACTAGATGTAGTTGCCACCTGCCCCTCAGACTCAAGTCTAAGGGTTCACAAACTGTGAAAAGCAGGCACAGAATGCTCATGTCATAAAAAAATCAAGACAAATCTAGAAGACATTTTTACAAGTAGTAGCCTCGATGAAAGTGAAGAAAAGCCAGATTAGGCATTCAGGAAAACTTTTACTACCAGGAAGGTTTGTGCTGGAGAAAGATTATTACCAGATTTTCAAGACGTCAGAACACACATGAAATAAGACCTGTCCCTATTGCAGAAGGCAAATTTAGTAACTTAACTTCCCATGCCATAATGTCTATTTAGTTACAACTGGTTTATAATGCTCAAAATGTCACAAATATATGAGAATAGCATAGTGAGAAAAGAAATGTATCAAACTGAGAAGCAGGACAGAATGTAACATACAATAATGACCAAAACTTAGTTTGCACATGACCATGCATTTAGTATCCATCTCTGCACACTCAGAAATTCCATATTATTTACCAAAGCCCTCCTCACAGGTGGAGAACATTACCGCCGCATTTTTTGTAGTAGGATATTTAAATGTGTTTCTCTGTTACAGAAGGTTCCCACAGTATGTGAGAGGGAGGAAGATAAAATTAATATAACACATGTAAGAGTTAAACCCCATATTCTTCAGGAGAGGGAGAAAACTAGGCTTGGTTTTACCCAGGATACACTGCAGGGAGAGATGACAGGAGCTTTTTGTCAGCCTTGCCAGTCTGTCATAGCAAATAGGCGACTTAACTTGTTAGAAGGCACTTGATAGACCTTGTTCCCCTATCACTTTCACACTGCTAGTATCATCACTACTCAGCCTTTTAAAAAGATCACATTGTCTCAGAAGCAAGAAAACTGACAGAAGTCACAGATACTTCCAAGCACTAAGCTTTTCAGAAATAAAAGGTTGTTTAAGTTCAAAATTAAATTAGTTGTTTGTATCCCAACATCGATGTCCCAATGCACCTAAATGTAGTGTTGCATTTTATCTTCCTTTCAGGCAATGCCAAATTGAAAATATGAGCTCTGGTGTAATCATAATTAATAATCAGATGAAGAACTTCTAATTAGTGTTTTTAACTCTCAATGCTTTATGCTTAGCATACCTAATTAGTTTGGCAAGTTATACAAAGTTTTTACATGAATGCTGAAGTTTTTCAGAACTTCTGCTCTTCAGTGCTTCCCTATAAAGGTCCTGTGCTCTGTTGGAAAGGCATCATCACCCACCAGCAAGTTCTGTGGCAGAACCCACCAAGACTTCAGGGTTATTAGAGAACCAGTCAACACACAATGAAAGAAAAACCTCACTTCAAATGTTGTTCTCAGTGACTGACAAAAAAGGTATCAGCATGAGATTTTCAACTTCGTCTAACCAACCGGCCCATAAACATCTGCTACTCCAGGAGCTCAAAAAAGTGTACTTGCACCCCTTAAAATGGCAACAGAAAAAAAACAGTATAGAATGAGAGAAAGGAAGAGAGCAAAGAACAACAATGCAAAGGAATGGTCAGGTATACACTTTGCAAAGCAGCAGCCAATTAAATACTTGAACAAATGCAAGCCTAAATTACAGCTTGTATTGAATATTAAGCAGTTCAAATGAAATCATTATAGAATATCCTGAGTTGGAAGGGAACCACAGAGACTGTCAAGGCCAGCTCCTGGCCCTGCACAGGACCAGCCCAAGAATCACACCATGTACCTGAAAGCATTGTAAAAGTGCTTCTTGAACTCTGTCAGGCTTGGCGCTGTGACCACTTCCCTAGGGAGCCTATTCCAGTGCCCAACCACTCTTTGAGTGAGGAAACTTTTCCTAATATTCAACTGAAGTTAAAATATATTGTTCAAGTGAATTACTCATATGACATTCGACCATGTAAGATGAAGCTACTGAATTCAACTGCTTACAAAATACACAGAAAAGCGACAGTGTTACTCTATTGTTTAAAAATTGCTTTCTTACCACAAAAAATGCTGTTCCCCCTTAATCTACCAACTTGAATCCTCCTTCCACACCCAAGATTTCTCACTGTTAGTAGTATGTTAAATAATTTTCACATACCAATTGTGAACCATCAGCTTCTGCACAGCCAGTAGTGCATTATAACGAACTTGTTGGTCTTCGTGATGCATGTGGTTCATTACCAGCTGCTTACCACCAAGTTGTTCAATCACTCTGAAAGAGAGGAGGAGAGCAGGTTTTTTGGACATTAAGTTCTGTGCAGCTATGCTATCCAACCACTTCACAGTCAAGGCATTAAGAGGTTAAGTTTAAGTTACATCATATTTATTTTATTTACAATATTTATTTCCTAACATACACATCTCATTTGACATGTTACAAATGCAGATTCTCTCCTACAACTGGTTGAATTTTTAAAAATTTTTTTTAAGAATTCACAACATCAGAAGGTGTTTGTACTGGACTCCAGCTTGCTACCCACTACCAACTTCCATAAACTTTGAAATAAACAATCAAGGAAAGAACCATTTTCAGAGAGGGTTATTTACTTTATCCAGATCACTAAAGAACTCAGCATCAGCTGGAAAGGGTTGGCAGGGGACAGCACTATCAATTACTAGGTAGGAGGTAGTGCCCTCCCCTCCACAAATGGAAGATAACTAGGTCACTCCATTTTTTTGTAAGAATAAAACCCCAATCCAGTCCAGCACAGAAAAATGCCATAATCATACCAACACCTATTAAATCACTTACCCCGTACATATAGTGCCTTTTGACATTCAAACTGTACTACAGCCTGAGCGACTCCTGCACAAGACGCAGAACTGGCTGCTAAGGTACCATTTCCAGAAAAATTATGTGCCAGCTTCATCTTTCACTACAAACTTCACCACCATAGTCAGCCATAGCTTTTTAATAGCTACAGCAAATCCCCCATGAAATACCGATGAAATCTTGTATCCCGTATCATGAACATGTGAGTTCTTCACAAAAAAAAAGAATGCCAACACACTTAAAACCTGGAAAAGTATCACCATCCAAAAGACTCCACATGCAGCATTTTGGTCTGTCATAATAAAGTAAGTTCAGAGAGAATTTACAAGGAATATATAAGCTGATTACTCACTGACTTTCATATTTTTTTTACATCAGTTCTCATGTATCACCTGTGAAGAGGCTATCATTTGCATGAGTTTTAACCCGATGCTGTCCTGCCATTCTAAGCTTGCATTAGCTATCTGAATTTAGTACTGCTCTTTTCTGGGCCAAATTTATGCACTCTTGCTGCACAACACAATGTATTTTTGTAAACTGCAGAATGGGTATGAACACATAGCAAGGAGATGAAAAAGAATTTCCAGTGTCATGTTAGAACTCAGCCAAAACTACCCTTAAGACTATAAAGAATATTATTTCCCAAAAATATTAAAACATTTAAGTATGTTTCATAAAGCAGGAACACATTCAGAAAAGTACAACTGTTTTAAGCTGGAAAATCCTTGCCATGAATTCAAGAAGTTATTAGTACTGTAACACTCAAAAAACCCTTTATGCCTGCTTTAGGTTGCGTCACATTTTTACTGAGTTAAATATGAAACCACTGCACACAAGACTACAAAACATGAACAAGAACTTTTTCTTTATTATAGGACTGACTTAAACCACTGGATTTTCAGGAATTGAAAGGATGTAAAAAAGGTATTAAAATCAAAAGCTTCCTTATGCAAGGAGAACACAAGAACTAAAAAGAAAAGTTAAAAGCCTATAATCACGAATGGTAATAGGCTCTTTCAGATGACAATACATCACTGCAATTATGGCTGACAATATGAAGAGTCAAAGAACAGCAGTATCATCCTTGCATAATGCTGCTTACTGGTACAAATCTCTTCCCAGCCATGGGGTTTTGACCAAAAGGTCTAAACTGTGAAGAAGGTTCACAGTGAATCCTGTTCCTTCAAGCCCCAAAAGTGCCCAAAACACTACATTTAGTTCTGTTTCCCTTTCCCTTAAATCCTGCTTACTTTACAGCAGTAACAGAGCCCAGTGGAACAGTAAGAGTAGGTGCACATCTTCTGCAGGGGCTGTTCCCTGTAATAACAGTGTACTAAGCCAAAACAGTGTCATTTCAAAGAAGCTTCTGAATGCTCAAGACGGACCTTTTAACATGATCCATTTAAAGGAAGAAAGAGGAAACGAAAGGTGAAGACAAATAAGAAAAAGTTAGACTGTTATAGCAGAAAACATAAAATCCACACTACATATCTAGAAGCAGATCAAGGTGAAAAGGGGAATGAAAGTTGTTTCTGAACTGTGAGCTAAAGAAAGGAATGGTTCTAATTGTCCATCTCTTGTACATGTAAAACACAAAGCCTGTGTTCACAGCATTCAAGAGACTGAAAGTGTGGATAGTACATGGCAATAACCCTTGGGCAACACAGAAACTGTGCTGGAGGCCTCCATTTATTTTCAGTGACAGGAAACACCAGTGCCCTATTTAATCTCTGCTGTTACATTGTCAGAAAATGCACCTTGGTGAGCCTCATTAAAAACTCACAGTGCTGTTGTCTTGATAACTTGGTCCATAATGTTTAATTTTAAAGGCAACTTAAAATTATTTAACCTGACAGCATTGGGGAACAGCCAAACACAAACACAGTGTTTAGTTTAACAAGTATTTTCTTTTTCCAGACAAAGGGAAAGGTTAGCCAGAACTGGAACTCAAGGTCTCCACTATACGCAGCAGGTAAAGTCAAGAAGTTTTAGCTTCCAATTCTTTTCTGCAACCTTCAAAGGTTAAAGAATGATCCAGTCAAGAGCTGATAATAAACACTTAAAGAAAAGTAGAAGACACCTGAACTCTTCTACTCTTCTAAACCAAAGAACAGTATCCATTCTCAAACTGAGTCATGCAACAAGAGTGTGAAATACCAGCCAAGTGTGGGAGCAGTAAAATGACTACACATCCAAAAACATCATGGTAAGAAATGGACTGTTATGCTGGAACTGACACAAAATCCTTAGGTATTTTAAGCTTTTGATTAGTCCCTAAATTGCTGAAGTCATACTTAGTAAGAATATGCTGGATTACAAATGAAATTTAAAAGAAAGAGATTGAGGCATTTTAGTTTGTTCATCGGAACAGAAAGCTAAGACAAGTCTGTAAGCAGAAAACAGCTAAGTAATAGAATTTGAGATAAGAATGTGGGTTGGAACAGTATCTAGGACATTTCTTATTTGCTGATGATCATTCCCTTGAAGGTTGACGCACTTCTGAATAGGTTTAACAGCCTGGGAGCTGAGTGGAGCTGTGGTCCCAAGAGCAATACGTTTTCCCAGCTACCGACAGAGATACAGGACCTGTTTATTCCCTCTTCTGATTTCACAGCTTTGGTCCAGCAACTGCATGGCCATACTAGCCCAAACGTCATGCTACATTCAGGTAGATGCATGCAAGCTGTTTTTAAGATTATGGCAAACGTGTAAAAAATGGTTCAGACAAAGAGTAGCACAAAGCAAGAGCAACCAGTCATTCAGCTTTGCCACTTGCTGGCGGCACTATTAGTTTCCACCCTATTAGAGGACATCTTGCCTCTCCTTACAATACCAGTTGTCACAAATCTTTTGGAAGACACAGGAGCTAATCAGCAAATACACAGTACTGCCCAGTACAAGTGGTACACACTCAACATCTCTTGACTTTTCTTAGTGAACCTAGAAAACATTTGATTTCTTCCAATAATCTAAAAATATCTTCAGTTAAAGTTGATTACAAGATTACAGGAGCTGTGAGTCTTTCTAGACTGAATGAATTTTCCTAGCATACGTAGGGTAGGAAGTTTCAGTTTGTTGTCCCTGATTCTACTACTGTTGAGACAAGCAGCCTGCACAAGAAGTGTTCAAGAAATTCCCAACAAGGTTAGAAGGTCCTTCTCATCTGCACTATTGTGCTGGTTTTAGCTGAGTTAGCTAATTTCTTCTTTGCACTAAAAACAGTGTTGACAACACAAGGATGGTTTCATTATTGCTGAGCAGTGCTTGCACTGCATCAAGGACTTTTCTGTTCCTCACTCCAGTCCACCAACAAGGGGGCTGGGGATGCACAAGGAGTTGGGAGGGGACACAGCCATGGCAGCTGACCCCAACCGACCAAAGGGATGTTCCATACCATCACACTCAGCATATAGAGCTGGGGGAAGGAGGAGGAAGCAGGGGAGCATTCAAAGTGATGATGTTCATCTCTACAAGTACCCATTACCTTGACAGACTCCAGCTTTCCTCTGGATGGCTGGATACTCTGCTGGCCCATGGGAAGCAGTGAATTAATTCCTTATTTTGCCCTACCTATTAAGTTGTCTTTATCTCAACCCACAGGTTTTCTCACTTCTACTCTTTCTGTTTTTCTTCCCCATCCTGCTGTGGGGAGTGAGCAAGTGGCTGTGTGGACCTGAGTTGCCAGCTGGGGTTCAACATGACACCCCTAAACCAGAAACAGACCACTTCTTTGCTACAAGACTTAAGTCACATGTCCTTCTGTGTAACTGATGAGACAGACTCTTGGAAAAAAAAAAAAAAAAACAAAACCAAAGGCTCCTTTCTACTTCAGTGGTCTCTACTTTAGAGGTGCCATTATTCAGGAAACATTTTTGCTCACAGGTTTTTAAAACTAAACAGAGCAGGAAAATATAGAAATGTCTGTGTGTACTTCAACAGGAATTCAGGTTTACAATAAACATTAACATTTTCACGGAAATGCATATTTGTGTAGTTAAAATAAAACATTAAAACAGAAGACTGACAACTGAATCTGTGCTAACATCACTGAAATTACAATAGCAATTGTTTGTGAGAAAAATTTTCTCAGTAGCCTTAAGCCACAAAACAGCCTCAATCTTTATTGGAATAGTTCATTCCTTCTGTAAACCCAATAATTATAGTCCAATAGTCATAACAGAGAGCAAAAATTATATGTTAATTAAATTCTTGGTAGCTCTTCTAATTTATTCCGGTGCCTGCCTTCTGCTTAGTCTAAACAACATATTAAATACTTCTTTAAACATTGGTTCCCTTCACAGTTAAAAGATTCACTTTGCATTTTCTAATCTGACCTAGTTTGTGCTTTCTCACCTTCCCAGTGAATTAAACTTAAGCATAACCTGCAAACCCTTTGGAGAATATTTTAATATAAACAAGCAAAACAAGCCACAGGCAAAGTATATACTCTAGCTACACATGAATTTTACTTACCGTTTACCCCGGGGATAATGTCGTACATACTCTCCGACATCATGAGCAGCTACAGCCAGCACTTGTGGATCGTCAGAAACCTCCAGAAGTTTTGTCAGGATTCTAGGAAAGTATTTGAAACCATCAAGTTTATTGATTGGGTTTTGCATTGGTTTTCATTTTTTGTTTAGTTTTTTCTTTGTTGTTTTATTTTTAAATCAGTGATAATTTAAAATAACAAAGTTCACAACCATAAAAATGCTTTACAAGTCACCCAAACAGCAAAGCTAGAGTACAACTTTTTCTAAACACACAGTTTCACTTAAAGCAAGGGAGATCCTGCCCTACTTAACAGCATTATTAAAAGCATTCACTGGAGTCACTTTAGTGACTATAATAACAATACCTATAACTAAGGTTTACAACATCTCTCCTTTTTTATACATTGGCTTCAAGACCAACAGTTCTGAGTTCAAGATAGGACTGAACAGCTTATTAGTTCAGTTTAACTCAAAGAGTGAGCCAGTAATGAGGAGGGGGGGGAAGTTATACAGATTATGAAGGTTAGGCACTAATAAGTTGAAAAGGTTAAATGTACAGATCACTGGAAAATTAGATTATGCTTAGTGAGATGAGAAACATGTTCTAAGCTCAGAAAGTTGGTAACAACTTTAAATAGGAAGGTTATAGAACATTCTGGTAAAATTAAATTACCACAACCACTGCCTCCCTAGAGGCCAGAAATGACAGATGAAGCACTTTTTAAATTAAAAACCACCTCCTAATTTGGACAAGTAGAAGCTTGAACCACAGCGCTAATCAGAAGGCACTGAAGATCCATACAATATTGCTGAATAAAATACAAGTCCGGCATCAAAGTACAAAAATTGTGGAAGGTATGAAAAAAATAAGTTTAACGGTAGCATAAATATATTACATATAGAAAACAAATATGCAGAAAGATAAGAGAAAATAAAATTATGTGGCCTAAAACAAATGCCTTACAATACAAAAGAAGTTCTGAGGTGCAAGAATCATCCCCCCACATTGTGGGGGAAGGTGGCTGGGGTTTTTGTGGGTTTTGTTGTTGTGGTGGAGTTTTTGGTTTTAGTAGGGCTTTTGGGCAGTGTTAAATGATCTACTGAAGATCAGTCTTTGTAGCAGCACAAGCACAATCAATTTACCTAGCAATCCCAGAAACAGGAGAGATAAATATAGAAAAACATTGCGTTCACTAGAGGAAATATTAAGTCACAACATTAGCTTCATGCTGCAATTGTCAGCATCTAAAATTTTTAAGTCCCTACTCTTACATGTTTAGCAATATGCCTGCAGGGAGGAATTTATCAGATTTGTTTCAGGGAGATGTCAGGGCAGAATGAAATGCACATAAAGCTCAGGATCAGCTTGCTCTTGTCATGCCTTCTACCATCTCACATTCTCCACTCAACTTCCTGGTTCCTGTTAGGTCTGGCACTTATTAGCAAACCCTGAACTGAAAGAACACTGCATATTATCAGTTAATGACAGTGCAGTTAAACAACTAAGAGCTCTTACAAGCTATTTAAGACCTAGAGATCTTTTCAGCACATATTCTCATAAGCCAGCAAGTCAGTCCTTGACTCCAAAAGAAAATATGAGCTTCTACTTGACTTCATCTAACAAACTATGTACTCCAAACACAGTCCCAGGACAAAACAGACAGACTGGAAAGTAATGCAGCAAGTCAGACTTTCCATGGAACAGTACCACAACTTTCAACTCTCAAATGTTCAAGACAGGAGTTCATTACTCGGACCAACATCACCACACAACACAAAACTAAAGCTAAGGTGTAGTAAAAGCATTTTATTTACATTGCTTAGTATAGCTGTTTTTCAAATGAAAGCATGAGAAAAGTCAATGGCATAAATCTGCATTCAAGTTAATCTAGAGATATTCCCTCTATTATCAATACACTTTGTCCAGTAAAAGCAAATAAACAATACTGCTTTTGAAGAGAGCAAACCACACATGAGGAAGCACCATACATTCTAAAATATGTAAGATACTCTGACTTGCTTTCATTCTAGACATTATTTAATCCTGAAATGTAAAATCTGTATTAGTTACAGGTTCAGTTAAACACAGAAAATATTAAAGAATTATGTGATTCAATGCTTGAAAACTTACTTGAGTAGTTCATAATTCTTCTCATTTAGTCTTACAGCATTCTCCCGCCAAAACTTCTCGGACTTGTGCACAGGACTCCACTCCAGTCTTCCTGACTTGAGCTCAGAACTGTATTCATCAAAGGAGCTGCAACAAAACATCTAAATGAGATGTTGACTAAGCTTCCAGTTAGAATCACATGCCCAAGCCAGTCCCTAACAAAATTGCTATGACACATTTAGAAGTCAGTGCTCTGCAAAGCATGAGAACTGTTTCCCGTGTCAACATTTTATAAATAAGAAAACGTATGAAAGGCAAGACGCAAAACTGGTTTTCAAACTCACTTCTCTACCCACTCCAAAACACTATTCTTAAATAAACAAAACAAAACCAAAAATAAATTAAAAAAAAAGGAAAACCCAAGCCACACAAATGTGACATCTTGGAATTTAATTAGCTCTTTTGCCAATTTTTTAGGCTTTAGCTTCCTCAGCCAATGACCCCTGTGTTTACCTTCCATACAATTAAACTTTTGACATGAACTATACAATATGCACTTCAGTACAGGCACAAGAACAATAACTAGGTAAGCACTAGATTCATACATCTAAGTGAAGACTTACTTTCTATTCAGCCTCTACTCACAATGGAAAGCTATTATATACAACCAGCATCTCTGTATATGCTCTACCTTACCAACTAGTATTTACATATCATAATTCTGTAGATTAGTCTTACAAAAGAAGAAAGTTTCACCAGTGTCCATATAATTGCAGTTTTTTAAAGTTCACACTGCAAAGCATACCTAAGGTCCTGCACGCTCTCACCAAGCTTGTCCAGTAGAAATTTAATATCTTCACTTATGTCTTCATCATCATATTTCTGCTGATCCAAATTCTCCAGCTGTTTTAAAACTTTACACTGAATCATGGCAAGGGCATATTCTTGGCGAGTTTCTCTCTCAGTAGATTTCTCTAACAAATTCTAGAGAAGTAAAGATGTATTTATTTTGGGTTCTTTTTAAGAATAATTACTTTGAAACAAAGTGGCACTTTTAAGAAATTCTTATTGGCCTTTTTCAATTCAGTAAGTGACAGAATTGACCATTTCCTGAAATAATCTCTTTCTTCAATATTAGAAAGTATTAATTCACCTTCTTTGAACAGTTCCCACATCAAATCAGGGTGATTACAAAGATCATTCAAAGAAAAAGAGCAGGTTAATATTCTAAATACCAGAATCTCTGCCATAAACAACTACTTGTATCTTGGGTTATTATATTAGCTTTCTGAGCAGCAATAGCATAAAGCAGGAAAGCTTTAAAAAAAAAAAAAAAAAAGCCTGAAGTCGTATTTCCAACTGAAGAGTTAACATCTAGATTAGATCAGCTCCTTTCAAATTTGGGAATATTCCAAATAGACATTCCTATTCAAACAGAAGCAGGTTAGTAAGACTGGAATTACAAGCACAGAATGTAATAGTCAAGTTCCAATGTAATTTATTCATTACATTTCTACTCAATTTAACCAGCTTCCAATTATGTTTTCAATCAGAGCTGGCCACCTGCACTTTTTGATAAAGCTGAAAACATGAATCTCATATAAAGACGAAGTTCTTCACAAAAACATATGTTCCTATAAATAAGACTTAACATCTACCAGAAATAAGCAATGAAACTATACAGAAGGTATTTGACTGCATCACTCATGTCACAGAACTATTAATAGAATGTCTGATATCTAAGGTAGAACAGAACATTGCAAACCAACATTAAAACTTGCAAACTAAAAGTGAGTTTATTGCTGGTTATAATGGTCACATACAATTAGCTTCAATGTGCAAAATGAAAAAAAAAAATGAAACCATCCCAGTTTCTACTTCAGTAAGAGAACTAAAAGGTAATACACAGCACATAATGCAAAAATACTTAGAGTTAAAAGTGTTAACAAGAGCAAAAGAACAAATAATTAATCTTACAAGACTATTTGAGTTCAAGGAGAAGGTAGATAACGTTTCCAAAGAACTCTTAGCTAACAGAATTGCAGGCAGACATGGAAGCCACTCCAAATATTATTATCCATCTCATATAATAGTGAGATATTCAAGCTTTTCATAGTAAAATTGAAAGAACATAAAGTACAAACAAGAACACATGACTAAATAGAATGGATCAGTAAACTACTCAGCGATAAAAGACAAAATCTTAAGGTACAAGTTAATTACAGGCAGAAAACAGACATAATAGAAAACAAAAGTAGGAAAAATGAGGAAAAATAGGTAAAGAAAGCAACTGATTCTAAGAGACAGAAGTACTCAGTACCTGCTGCTTTATAGAGAGATTACATTACAATTATATACTTCAGACAATTGACAGAGAAGTGAAATAGGTCAAATTAGGAGAAATCAAGTAGTAGAGAAGATATACAAGCTGTCAAGACTCACCGTACACCTTCAGTAATGCACAGGTAGATTTGAGGAATCAAGCCTAGTCTTTTATGCAGTTTACCTCTTTTTTTTCGCTCTCCCCAAAAACTGACAATGTGGCATATTACACAGGAAAAGTGCTATTTTGCCTCTTCCACCCATTTTAATTTTGCTTCAGAACTCACAGCTCTGATGACTAATTTCTCATCCATTATTTTCCTGGCTGCCACTTTACAACTCATTTT
The DNA here is from genome assembly GCA_013396735.1 of Grallaria varia. NCBI lineage: Eukaryota > Metazoa > Chordata > Aves > Passeriformes > Formicariidae > Grallaria > Grallaria varia. The sequence continues at coordinate 42,932 of VWZG01007615.1, forward strand.
CATGCCAACATGAGTCTTTAACGTTGGAGAAAGGAAACAGCTAAATTACATGCCCCAAAGCCTGTAACAGAACCACCACAATTCATTCTTAGCCTTTATTTATAAGAAAAAACTCTTGGTTTAATTTTTTTCTCCTCTTGTAAAACACACTAAATCTGAGAGCTAGCAATTATTTCTCCTACTTTTTACGACCTCAGAACTGGAAGAAGCTGGATATAAACTGCAAAGCCACTCAACATCTTTTTTTTTTTTTTTTTTTTTTTTTTTTTTTTTTTTTTTTTTTTTTTTTTTTTTTTTTTTTTTTTTTTTTTTCAATCTATCTTGCTATATGTCCCTGTTTAATCCTGGCTTTAAGATCTCAAAGAAAACTCCATCATCTACAGAGGTCTAAATAGTAAGAATTGCCCCAGCTGAAACCTCACACCACTGTACTCCTTCAACAGGACAAATGGCATATTCTTATGATGTGTATTATTCAGAAATTTTTCGGTGACAGATGTTTTCAGAGAGACTATTAAAGACAGAGTAAGCACCTTCACACAGTTTATTATTTCTAATCAGCAAGTCAGTAAGCAACAATTCCCCTCTTCATCCTAATTTGTTTGCAACACTTACTATTGGGACACAATCAACACCCAGGAAAACACAACGTTTCCAAGATCTACATCTTCTACTCAGGATACAAATGCTGGTTTAAAACAGAATTACAAGTCATTATAGTATTCCTGTATTACTCACAAGACACTTGACAAGCAGGCACATAAAACTATTAGCATCCATGAACATAAAATAGTATTCTCACAATGAAAACATCAAGCCTAGGTACTCAGTTATTACATATTATCTTAAATAGTACCAGTGATTTTCAGGTAATGAAGACACAATAAGTCAACTAATTGCTCTTACATGGATATTCTCATTTGCCTTGACTCAGCCACCAAAAAAAGATTTTTGGAGTGGTATATAACAATAATTTTCCTGTTGGACAAACGTGTGTGTTCAAAGTAGCATTTTGTTAATCAAAGCTTCCGAAGGCAAAATTTACCAGATATGAGTAACTACAGTGTTTTACACTAGCACCAGTAGAAAAAAAATCTTGAATGAAAAAAGCAGAATTATTAGTGCCTGTGTTAACATAGTTTGTTCTTTTGGTCAACCTCATTTTAAGAAGACAATGAACAGCAGACATCTATTACTTGTAATAGCATGTCTATTACCTGTAGCAAAACTCAGTTCACAATAACAGCAAAAACAGAGAATTAAGCTTTCAATGCAGTTTACTGATGTGGTCCAGCAGAAACAGCTGTGCAACTGCAACATTTGAGACCTAGGAGTTTGTGAGAGAATCACAGCCTGACTGCAGTCAACAGATACTTACACGAAATGCTGCAAGGATGATTCTAGTTACTTTCTCTTTGACAGATTCCTGAAGAATATCTGACAGCACCGGGACAATATTATACCGACGAAGATATTCACACATTTGAGGGCTAAATGCCAGCAGCCACACACAGAAAATCATCTGATACTGCAGCTGGAAACCGCATTTGTTGCTCAAGACACCCATGATGCTGAAAAATTGACATAAACCACATTTAATTTTTAAATAATGACTGGGTAGATTGCAGATTTCCACCCTGAAACATTAAAAGAAATGGTTAACAGGAATTTGTTGGAAAGAGATGCTGAGGATGAGCATACAACGCACACTTCACCATATCCTGCATCAGTATTTATCACTGTACAAGCAGCTTGTTCAGAAAGCCATCTTTTAAAGATATAGTTATTTTGTCTTTAGCCTTAGAGCCATTAAGCAGCTTTTCCCATGTGAACTGATGAGGTACTGTATCCATCTTCAGGTACACCGAGACACTTTTTCTCCTGGCATGTTTAGAGCATTATTTGTCACTCTAAAAGAAACAAAGAAACACACAGCTACTCCTTCAGAGTTAAGAATGAGTAAATAGACAGAACAAAATATACCCAAATTGACTTGTTTCCTTAAGTGTACCTCTCTACAGGGGTGTCTGAAATGAGCTGAAGTACTCATTGCTTAACAGCGAGCTCTCAGAAAATGTCTCGGGCACAAATATACACAGTCCTGCTAGAAAAGAAAGATTATCACAAGATCGCTAAGAAGAAATCATGCAGAAGGTTTGCTCAGCTGAAGATTTTAATAAGCAATTTAAAGGTCCATTCTGAGATAGCTAACTCAATTTAAAACTTAAAACTTGATAGCAGTGATTTTTAATGCAGATTATTTTTTATGACAAATTCAAACTTGTTGAAACACACTTATTGTAATGCTTTATTTAACTTTTGATTAAAAAGCTTCCTTTACAAAAAAGGCTGTTTCAGTAGTGTTTTATTTCACTGGCAACTTTGACTTTTCAGAGTAAAGGGGTATTTTTCATTATTGTGCAAATCATATAGCAACAATCCCTAAGAGAGGCATGCATGGCAGAAAATTATTTACAGACAAGCATTTTTTAAAATAAGCTTAGTGCCAACATCCTAGCCTCATACACAGCTACTTATTATAAGAATCTGGCTAAAAGAATGACCTACTTCAACTATTATGTGGAAAAAAAATTAATCTTAGCTCTAGAAAATATTGCTCCTTTCACTAACATTTTCAGATTGAGTAATTTCAAACTCAAACCCTAGGATGATTAGCAGAAACTCATTTCATTAGTCCTTGGTCTATTAAATAACAAAGTGCACCTCCAGCTGAAGACAAATTGCTATATTCCCCTTCAGATACATGTTTAAGCAGTTCTTCTTGAAAAGGAAAGCAGCATTAAAACCTCAACATTGCAAGTTTCATTTGGCTATTTGACTATAGTAATGTTTGAAAACAAACCACTTGGTACTCATAACAGCCATCTATTACAAGAGAGTTCTACTCCAACAAACGGTCAGTGGGGAATGTGCTATTGTAAGTGCAAGTATATCCATATAAATTGAACTAGAAGCTCACCAATTTACTCCATCTGCTTCTACCCACGCAAAGCGATATTCATTGACCCTGAGCATCAGCTGCAGACATCCAGCAACACACTGTACATACTGGGAACTCTAGGGGAAAAGAACAACACAACATTTCTTACAAGAAGAGTTAGGTACTAAGTGCTGAAGTTCAGTTTTCCAAATTAGGCTTTACTGGCAAAAATGGAGAAGAGCTCTGAATACTACAGAAGTGTTATGCAAGTGATACCACTTTACATTACTAGAACATGTGAACATGCCTTCCTTCAGTATCCGTGAATGAAAGCTGTCTTCTCTTGATTATACTTGCCAGAGCCCTTCATCCACAGGGTCAATTGTTATTCCACTGAGCAAACTTTGGAAAATAAATCAGCAAACTGGTTACCAAGTTTGAAGAAGTTTGCTAGAGATCACTGTAGAAACAGGAATCTTGAGCTTAGATTCTTCCCACTCCAACTCAAAACAGCAGTGGTGTCATTACAATTGTACATTTTGCATTTCCCACACAGTAAGCACCATACTTATGAGATGCCTCTTTAGATAAAAACAATACCACTAGCAAAACAAGTATGCTGAGCTAAGAAAAGAGTAAGACTAAACAATTCCCATCAGAAACATTATGAGATGCACCACTGAAGTCTATTTTTATTCATAAACAGTCACATTAAACAGTTTTTCACCTGTAAAAGCATGTATTTTCAATGTAGTAACACACAGGATGAGCTGCAGTTCAAAAATAGGTTTTGGTCAACACATTGCCCCTCCCACTACAGCAACTGAAAAATCCAAAGGTACAACAGAAACAGCATGTTTTCCTCTGTTCTTAATCAATTGTCAGTATTATCTTCACTAACATTCAGATATGTTGCTGATAAAATGTTGTTTGGGTTTGGTTTTTTCCCTATAAGCTTTATATTTTGCTAAGTTTCTTGAAAGTCTTATGGTAGCTCAGTCACATAATATATGGTCAAACCTTTCAAACATTTAATGAAGTAAAGAAGTTAGGCAATACCATATAAAAAGACAGAAGACAAACAGAATTTAAAATAAAGAGTAACTCATTCTGTTTCTCTTTCATGAGAAATTTAATACCTTTATGTAAAAAGAAGTCTGAACATCTAGGCCCAAATCATCATACATTTCCCTGGGAAAGTATTCACTTTCACACCCCATGCAAATAAAACAGCTATAAACACACAGACAGCTCTCCCACCCCAAATAATATATTAATTTATCTGCATCACCAACCTGTGTACTACTGAACATGGAATTTGCTTTCACAAAAGCATTCTCTTCCAACACTATTATGATTGAAATTTCATAATAAATCCCAGCCCTCATTTCCTGTATAAAATGCTACAATTGCATCTCTAATTTATTCTGAAATAAATTAGTCAGGACCTGCTAGATCTGAAATCAGAACACTAATGAAGGTAAGAAAATACTTAGCCAATTTAATTATCCAAGAACGTATTTGCACAATCAGTTCTGCTGCGCTGGGATCCTACTGTGGCACAGCACATCCGGGCAGTGCTACAGTACAATGAATACAGATTTCTAAGCAAGACAAAAGAGCTCCATAACAAGTGGTGTTGCATGCTGTACAGCTATTTACTCTTCTAAGGCTATATGACAGAGGGCTGTCAGTCTGACAAAACCTAACAGTATGGCACACAGATCTGCACACGAAATACTTCAACTTCTGTGCTCAGGCCATAATTTTACCCCCTACCCATGCTCATGCATAACAGTCTTTCATCTTCTCTACTTTAAACCGCAGACAGATGGCAATTGAAGAGATACTCCTCTACAGGAACCTAACACTTTAAAGCAATGATTACACTTAGAAGAACAACAAATTCCAGGTTAAGTCTTCTGAAAAGCTGTGAACATTTTCAGGCTGCAACAGGAACAAGAGAACAAACTGAATTCTACTCCCCATTCAAGAACTATGATAAATCACCTCATCATACCACATCATCACAGATAATCCAGTTAGGACAATCATTTGCTCTTGTTATACTGCTGCCGGTCATCTCCCAAGCTCAGCAGTCATTACAGCTACATGAAATTTGGTATAAAAAAAATACTGATGGGAAAAGGACAATCCATTTTCCTTTGAATTCAAGCTACTCAAATATGAAAAGCTTACAGCTTTGAAAGCACTTGTGCAATTTCATACTACAGTGGTTAAGGGGCAACATTACCTTTAATATGATGTGCCCTTTCTATGTTCTGCACATCACAACAGCCAAAAACTTTGTAGCTTTAGGTTTCTTCTACAAGTCTGACACAGCTCAGTGCTAAACAGAGAGTACTGAACCACAGAATCATTTAGGCTGGGAAAGACCTCTAAGATCACCTTGTCAGTGACTTAAAATCGTTCAAATAATAATTTTATATAATTTTTTCAAGTTTTAACGAAGAGAATGCTAGATATGTCTATAATTTTAACAACTCAAACTAACTTGGAAAATATATACTTCCACTGCAAACATTCTATGTGAAATCAGTGTTTAAAAATACTTCTGTTTCTTGGCGCCATCACCTGGCACTCGGTTGCACAGTTTTGATTCCAAGTCCTTCTTATCACTGACACCAGAACAGATCTGCACCTTAATCCAAGGAATGGATATCACCTGCCCAAAACAGCAAATTGATAGATTTCAAAGATATACTCACATCACTTGTGGAGACTGCTCCTGTTTCCACAGAACCCCCTGTACCACGTAGTTTCTAGCAAAAAAACATTAAAAATTTAAAATCACAGCTGTCCTTCACACTTCATGTCTAGAAAAATATGCTTGACCTGATTCTCATATATAAAGATTTAATTTTTTATTTATTTAAGTGTGGATTCTCTCCAGACTTTTATTCAACTTGAAATTTGAAAACTGTTCTCTTGAGTCTTTCTGAAGGAAATTCCAACTTTAAGATTCTTCTTCCATAGGAAAAAAAAATAAAATTCCTTTTTAATAAATATAATTCGGAAGACTATGAGAAATACATAATTACTAAATCTATTGAATGTTTCTCTGCTCTCCAGAGTGCACTTCTGCTATAACACTACCTTAGAGAAGGACAGATCACCGGGTTTTGAAGGAAAAATCTCAAAAAATTAATACAAAGAAGAATAATTCATCTTTGAAGGACAAGCCAAAAGTAAGCTGTTCATACTGAGCTAATACCATAAAAATACTGTCCAAGTAAGTCAGAATCTATTTAGTTTCAAGAGACATGACTAAAAATAAAAGCTTTGTACTACAGTAAACTAGGAAGAAGTTTTGATATTCAATTCCTGCTACCATGCGATTTTTCTTCCCAGCAAAAATCTCTTGATAACCAAAACAAGAGGCAAGATAAAAATGCCTCATCAGGTATTTTCTCAGTGTCCAGAAGAAAAATCAGTGTGAATCAAGAGAAAAGGCAAAAGCTTGCTTTATTTTTAATTTACAATTCAAGAACTAGAATAGAAAACGTAAAATACTAAGTTAAAGATATGTTAAAGATATGTTTTTGAGTAAAGGATATTTAGCTTTAAAAATTACAAAGCAAAATTTCATTTAAAAAAAAAACCCAAAACTATACCTCATTTGCACATCTATACATTTATATTCTTGAAAAAAGTTTTCAAAGTCACTGTAATGTTTAAACAAAGGTAGCTTTTTACCTGTGAACTGAGCTGAGTTTTAATCCAGTTGAAATAGTAATTCAGGTCACTGCCTTCCATAAGCTCCCTCCCCCAAGCAGCCAGTTTGGCAATAATTCTTGCTGCCTGAAAAACAATACAACAAACAGATTTTTCAAACACAGCTATTTCAGAATTCAGTGAGAAGTCCTATAAGCTTTGGAAAGGAAGTTTAGGGAAAAGATGGTCCCTTGCAAAAATCTACCTGTTTTCTATGTAGAGGGCTCTTCATGCCTAGCAATTTTGTTTTCTTTCTGCTTTCTGCTGCTTCTACTTCCAGTAATTGGTTTATTTTCACAATGTTATCAGTTACCTACAGCTGTTCACAAGGTACCAATGAAGAACTCAGAAAAGAATGGATGGAAGCTATCAATGGGCTACCGCTGTAGGATACCACTACAATCAGAAATCAATCAACAGTAAGACACTTAATGGCCTAACACATACTTGAGCAGGCTTGATTTAAGGAACTATGGCATATACCAACACAAATGATAACATACTATGGAAGTTCTTAAACAGAAGCAAGTCACTTTCAAGAATTGAAAAGTTTCAAGCCCAGAAAAATAAGAGCAGAAAACCAAAATGGAAGGTAGAGTTTTAAGAATGAAGTTAAGTAAAAATGTAGTCAGGCTAAGAATTTTCATGATGCCTATGGCCCAAGAATACTTAAAACAACAGTATATTTCTATGTCAGCCTCTTCAAATTATATTTGAAGTAAATCTATGTTGCAACCTGCAGCTTCTTTGCAAAAACATTTGAGCCAGCTTATATATAAAGAGGCAGTGTAACCAAGAAACTACCGAAGTAGGGGTTCATTTGCCTGCACACAGCTCCGTGATGCAGTGAGGAGACTATTTAAGGCACCTTTCCAATTTACTGCACTCACATGTGCAGTGCCACCACTGCTGATTTCTAGAAGGATTACAAGTAAGAGTCTGGAACAACAACCTCTACACTAAAATGCATCAAATCCCCTTCTGAATGCAATCAAATAACCCTGTAAAATCCCTTCAGCCTTACAACACAAGATATTAGCACTCTACTCTGCTGTGCTCCTCAGTTAAAACATCTACCTGGCCACCAAGAGACCATTTATGCTTAGCAGAATTTGAGCCCAGACAGAGGATAAGTAATTTTATCTGGCTAGGCAGATGCAATGATGTGGCAACAAGTTTTCCAGTATGCATAATAAGGAGGAAAATAAAATAAAAACAACAAAAATTACACAATCCTAAAACTTGAGTTTTGAAAATATTCATGTGCTTTAAAAAAATACGCACAAAGGGTAGTAGAAGGCATAATAAGGCAGTAAACTTAGTGTTTTAAAGTGAATTTACTTCACATGAGGTTCTCTGTGACTTGTTATATTGTCTGTATATTTTTGCAGTACCAAAAGAAAGCAATATCTGAATAACACATCTCTGAGTAGAGAAACGCTGAAGACTGTAATTTCTATACCAGACATTTAAAAACCACCATTCCAGAGAGACTAATTAGTTTGCACTGCAAGGTTCCAAGAATTATACTCCACTTGCATACTCAGGATGTCAGCATTGTCTGAGCTTGCCCAAATTGCAGTTTTGCAGGATGGGCCTTCAGCAGCATTACCACCAAATAAATCAAGAAACAAACCACCCTAAAACCCCAGCCACCTCCTCCCTCAGCTGCACCAGGAAACCTCATTCACATCCATGGCGTCAATCAGTTAGACGGGAAAAAAAAACAACAAAAAACCAAGCCTAACATTTTCCTTGAGAACAGGCCAGCTCACTGTTCAAGGTGGCACACAGCCCCAAACACAGTCACACAGGCCACTTCTAAGGACAAACAGTATGACTTCCTGGTGGAATCCCTATGCCAGTACAGCCATCACAGCCTAATGCAGGCCAGATATGTGGGTTTGTAGTTTGAGACTCTGATTTGATTCTACCACATCATGCCAGCAGAAACATATGCAGCGAAGGACAATTCACAGCCATGCAGCTTTCTCCTCTTCAAGCCATAATACAAATCTCAGCGGTGGAAACCATGGTCTCCACTAGGAATTTACAGTAATATAGTCATATTTTTGCCCCACAAGGAAAAAAACTTGCCAAGATGAAATGGTCAGTCTCACCACTGATGATAGAAGAATATTAAGAATTTCAGAAAAGTGACGCTATATACACATGCAGCACTCAGTAGCTCAAAGCACAGCAGAAACCACAGACCACATATTGCTGTACTGAGTTTGACATGGATGGACTTAATTTTCTTCACAGCAGTCCATATGATGTTGTGGTTTAGACTGGTGTCCAAAACAGTGCTGATAACATATCAATGTTTTATCTGCTCCCGAGCAGGACTTGCATAACATCAAGAACTCCTCTGCTTCTCACTGTACACTTTCAGTGAACTGGCTGGTAATTCGACCATATGAGAGAATAAGGTTAATCAAGGTAGAGATACTTCCCTTGCACAGGATGAGAACTGAAATTCTAGTATTTGTTCAGCATGAGGAGCATTGACTGACAGTTCTGATGAAAGTCAGTTTTTCAGGTATGTCATACCGTACTTCATTAATTCTAAGATCCTCACTTTTCTGAGTTTTTAAAAGCTGCCCTAATCTCCCAGAAAAAAAAAAAAAGTCAAAAAACAATGTAACTTTTATTTCTAAAATGTGGCTAAATGAAGAATGACTCATCTAGACAGCAAGAGGAAAACTTTCCAGTCCAGGCAGAAGTTTATATTCAAAATCCAAAACCACCTGCAGAAAAATAGAACCAGCATTTCCCACTACCATTTTCAGAGACAGGTTCATTTAAAACTTACCATATGTACAGTGAAGAGATCCTGTCGATTCAACATTGGCAGAAAATAGGACCATGCAGTGTTTTTACCACGTTTTGCATAATCAAAGAAGATGCAAACACGCTGATGATTTTCCTGTAAAAATTGGGAGAGGGTAAAAGATGACAGATTTGTAAAAGCATTCAGCATTAAAGCAGTTATTTACTCCTCACTATGTTGGCACACATTATCAGAGAGCATCCTGGCTTGTAAGAGCCCATAGAAATTTTTCATTTTGACCATTATTTGTGGATACAGTTCATTTCAGCACTTCAACATTAAGGTTAGAGATCTGGGGCAGGGGAAACAAATCTTGAAACCCTAGTTATATCTCAGTACTCAAAACACCTGCTTAAGCAAAAAAGCATATATATATTTGAACAAGCAAGCAGAATGACAGACATGAGAAACAAGCTAAATTTTTTAGGAGGAACACTACTTCATTCAATCAATTATGCTTGATTAAAGACCGTGCAAAGTTTTCCATGTATTGCAACTTCCACGCAACTTTGCTCCCCGTGCTGCAAGTGAAATTTTGGAGGTGTGAAGTACTCCTGCCTCTCTGCTCCTCGTAGTGGGAAGTGAGCTCTTCTCTCCCATATGAGGTTGCAACTAATTCAGCAGCTCTCAGGCAGCCTGCATACCTAAGAGAGGACACAGCCACCAGAAGGTCTGTCCCCCAGGGTTCTGTGCTGAACCACAAGACCATAAGTATCTGAATTTGGGCACTGCGTACAGCCTCTAAGTATTTCACCTGATAATCACCATACAATGCAGCTATTACAGTTCTCCTTAATGCAGGCCAGGGAACAGGCCCTACAAACATGAGGAGAAAGAGAAGCTGCTATTTCCTAGAATATAGAGTCTCCCAAAAAATCTAACATTTGAATTCTTGCTCTTTCTCAGGCACTTCCATATACTTTCCAGCCTGGTGGATGTAAGCTTCCCTTCTGAAGAGATGTCTCTCCACTGAAGTCAAGCTACTACAACCAACTATGCAACTACTATTAAGGAAGGCAAAACTGTTTGAAACACTGTAACTGCGAAATTCAGATGAGTATAGTAGCTCAGTTTCAACTATCCAAAGATTTTAATTTTCAAAGTCTCCTAGCTAGAAAGGCTTTTCTCCATCAATTTTGCACCCTATTGCTTACTCTATGGACCAAGAATCAGTCAGGCAAGCCATCTTGTTGGAATATTCATCTAAGATTCACTAAGCACAAGATGACCTGAATGTACCCAAAATCCAAACACTGGCATCTTACTAAGCATCAGAGTTGCAACCAAACTTTCATTGAAAGTATCTTGTCTTTACCTCAGCCACAAGTTTTCTCACTTTTACTCTTCCGATTCTCTTCCCCACCCTGATGGTGGATGAGTGAGCAAGTGGCTGTGTGGTGCTGCAGTTAAACCACAGTACTGTGTCACAGGGGCTGCAAATTGCTGTCCTGATCACTAACTGGGGAAGCTCAGGTGTCACTAGTTATCTGCCAGTTATCACTCTTATGTGGATCAATGCTCTACATAGCGTATGTCAAAAAGAACACAGAATGCTCTCAAAATTTGTTGTTCAAACTATAAAATACATTAAAAATTAAGATCTCAGAAACACAGTGCCTTGGTGGAGAGTTTTCACTCTGTAAAGGATGGTTTGATAAAAAATGGCAGTTCGATCAAATAAATCAGTTAGCATCTATGCTTGTGCTACACAGTCTAGCTAAAAAAGATCAAAAATAACTAGATCAATGAGTTCAGTTTACAACATAACTAAGGAGGATACAGACAGGTCTGAAAGTAGAAATGCTGAAAAAACTACAACACGCTGTTAATCAGAAAACTCGTTTGGTTTGCTATTAGGATACAGAATTAGAGACAGGAGGGAAGGAGTGCAAAACTGCCTATGGCCCTGAAATATGTAGTGTTGCACCTTCCTAGGCAGCTACTGGCTATGCTGATAAAAAGAAAATCCTGAAGCTCTCACATCAAGCATTGAATAATTTAGATTCTGTCATTTCTAAAAAAGCATAAAGAAGTTCACTTGGATGGTACTGCTACCTGCACCAGCCACAGTGTAGATTTTTAAAGATTTCATAAGTAACAGACTGTGCAGTGTGATGGGGTCACTAAACCAAAGAAATTGTTCCAAGAATTTATCAGATGAATAGAATAAGAAATGTTTCCTCAAGAACTTCAGTATATTACACTCTCTACTTTCAGAAATAAGCAGAATAGCAATATTCTTATAAGGTAAGCACCACGTTAATCTCATATTTGCCAGAGTTCAAAAGAAATCTGTTTTAGAAAGATGATCAAATCCACAAGTAGAACTGCTGCAACAATCCTAGATGCTCAGGCAGGCTTTTGGTGCGCTCAAAATACAGCTGATGTAATTTTTACCACCTCACAACAAAAGCACAGAAAGATAACAGAACCACAGTCAGTTATTATCAACACAGACAAAAGCCAGATACTGTTAACTGTGATAGTTTCTAGAAGTTTCAGCTTTCAAATATTATTTGTTCATTTCATGAAACTGCAGCAAACATCCTTGCTAAAGGCAAATTTTACTCAAAGAGTCAATGGCACCATGACAGACCATGTCCTTGAACAATTTCTTATTTAAAATCCTTGAATGTTTTGAGCTAAGACTACTCAAGCAGACAGGAGACTTTATATCCACTACAGGAAAGATGGGGCAAGACTATTTACAAGCGCATGTAGTGACAGGACAAGGGGGAATGGGATCAAATTGAAAGAGAGTAGGTTTAGATTAGTTACTGGTTAAAAATTCTTTACTCTGAGTGTGGTGAGGCACTGGAACAGGTTGCCAAGGGAAGCTGTGGATGCCCCATCCTTGAAGATCTTCAGTGACAGGTTGGACAGGGCTCTGAGCAACCTGGTCTAGTTGAAGGCGTTCCGGTGCATGGAAGGTTGGAACAAGATGATCTTCAAGATCCCCTTCCAACCCAAACCATTCTCTGATACTGTGGGTTCTTGTGCCCATTCAGTCTGTAGAGGCCTGCCTTAAACTCAGTCACAAAGTCATTGACCAATAGGCTGCTTTCTGATAAGAATCTTACACCTTGAAAATGTGCAACCAGGGGTCCACAAGGCATCACTGACAGCATGTTCTAACATGTGAATGTGACCAAAAGAGAAGTCCTGTTTCAGCCTTGCTGAGTAGAGATGTGGCAGGTTAGGAAACCCTGGGATGAAGCCATGGGGATGCCTGCACACAAGCCCTCTGTGCCAGCAGCAAGACATCCCTGAATAACACATTCACACACAACATTACAAGTCAGTGCAGCTTTTCAGAAACTGAAGCAGAATTTCTAACGTGAAAAAGGCATCCAACTTCAAAAAAAAAAGCAAATATATAATGTGCACCAATATCTTCATTCCCCTATATCACTATAAAGCCAAGAAAATTTAAAGCCATTATGTTTAACATTAAGAATTCCACACATGCCACTTCTGTGGCAGGGTAAGGCCCTGAACACAGCAATGTCATAAAGTCAAGAAAACACATTAATCTAGCCACTTAACAGAATCACAGAATATTCTGAGCTAGAAGAGAGCCATAAGGATCATCAAGTCCAACTGTTAATGAATGGCCCATGCAGGGATCAAATCCACGACCTTGGTGTTATTAGCACCATGCTCTGACCAACTGAGCTAATCCCAGGTCTATGACAGAAACAATACAGTGAAAAAGAGATTACTCAAAACTACTTTCTGTGACCACCCAGAGCTAGTGAAATTGTTCAAGAGTGGGCCAGTGAAAGCCTTTACCTGTGTGGTACTAATTTCACAGCACAGGAGATGATATGAGCTACCATGTACTATAGCTATAGGCTATGTGCTAATGTTAAAGTGCATGAGCAAAACAAGACCTACTAACACTCACAAGAAGTTCTGAAGAAGGGCAAGTAAAGTGATTACTTCCGTGGCTAGTGATGTCTCACACAGAAAGTGAGATCTGCTCCTCACAAAAGTAGCTATAATAAACAGAGTTCTCACACACTGAAAGTTTGTCATCAAGTACCAAATGTAATCCAAAACAAGGTACTCTCAACTCAGTGCCATAATCAAGGAATAACACTGAGGCTCCTTTTTGTCTTTTCTGCTTCTTGATGTTTGTGTCATGCTTGAGAAAAAAGTAAATCTAAAGTAAAGAGGAAGAGGGTTAGAGTGACAAAGCTACAGATGCCTGCTGCCACCACCACTAGCTGTTATCCTATTATCCCAGATGTCAGGGTACTCAGGGCTCTCCTGTGCAGACAGGTCCCTGAAAAATACCATAATCGCCACGTTATACATATTGTGGTGAGGTACACACTTTTCAATTTGCCTGCTGAAATACTGAATACTCAGAGCTGGAGTAAGAACTCACACAGTTCACCTCCTAGGGTGATGCCCTAAACCAACATCACCAGACATATTTGATACAAGTTCACAGTGAAATGTAACATGAAACAGGAGAAGAGAAACTGCCAAAAACAGGTAGTTGATGTAAATACCAGGAGAAAACCTCACACAATTCAACCCATCTTGCTATGTTCATCAGTCCAAATACTTCTCTTAGCCTACTTCAGGGCAAGGAAACATACAAGCAGGACTAGCCAACGGAGCAAAGCCTCCTCTTGAGTTGTCCCAGTCAGCACAGCAGTCCTGAGACCAAATTTCGCAGCCTACTGTTATGAGACACTGTATCCCATAGCTACAAAGAGCTCTATATTTCATTGATTCAAAAGTTCCTGGTTTATAACTAACCTAACTCACATTGGAAACCTGAAGCTGCAGAAACTACACCTTCTTGCTGAGGGCAGCCAAATTAACACCTTCGTTGGAAAAGCTTCAACAACTTCAAATTAGAAGTCAGGTCCTCCCTACACAACAGGAAAGGGCTGAGATCGCAAGTCACACAATCTTAGAATCATTTAGTTTGGGAAAGACATTTAAGATCCCTAAATCCAACTATTAACCTAACACTGTCAAGTCCACCATAATATAAGCCAATAAACATTAAGTTCAAAAAGTATTTAAAAAAAGAATATTCTGCAAATTAAGATCACCTAAAATGAAAGGCTAGTATTGCATAGTGATTAACATTTGAGTTCCCCATTAAACAAGGTTGAGAACTGATAGACAAACACACAGGTATGTTTTATTTCCAGAATTTGAACATATATATATATATACACACACACAAGACTAAATTACCCTTACAACTTTAAATCCAGCATTCAATCTCTGAAGACAAGTCCTGAAAATTTAAAAGAATATTTTTAACACTGTATGACAAACACTTGAAGAGGCATGAATTAGGCTAAGGAAACATTCAAGCAAGCATTTAAAGACTTAAAAATAATACAGGTTATTGACCTACTTGCAGCATATCATCAACCATAGTCAGAATGTACTGAACAGTCTGTTCCTTGGAGATATGAGTCATCAAGTTTATAAATGTTTTAGCACACTAGAAAAATAAGAGAAACATTAATATTAGCAATTGTGTTCGTTCCTTTTGATAATATAAAAAGGACCTCATTAATTCACAGTTAAGTCTTACATAAGCATTGAGCATCCCAACATCTTCCTTAATTGCAGTAAGAGATGAATACATCTGACATTATCTCATTTCAAAAAGAAAATTTTCCGTCACATTGATTGTCACCCTTTACAAATTGTTTTATGGCTTTCAAATGAAATAAGTAGCCACTTGTGCAAGTAATCAAGATGCTTTGCTGAAAGTCGGATTAGAATAGTCTTCCTCAGTGTCCTTTTCTATGGCAGTGAGAAGATCCAAGTAAACTGACAGAACACCAACAAACTCAGACATAGTACAAGAAGGTTTCAGTAACTTGAACAGCAGGGAGGAAGACAGGTCACTCTTATCTGTTCACTTACAATATACCTTGTAGACAAATCTTTGTTTGAATTTGAGCTGTGCCTCCTGAACTGAATTTTACAATTTCAGCAACAGATATTATAAGCTGAAATAGTTACAACACTACTTCCTCCTTCTTTTTCACGACATTCAACTAAAACTGAGAGAGAAATGGAACTCTGAACTGCTACATCATAGTTATATAGTGGCATATAGTGTAGCATACATCATAGGTGTATTTGTTACTATGTAAATCATAATTTGTCCATTACACAACATAATCATAATTGTCCATTACACAACAGTCACACAATACAATCTGGAGAGAAAACAAATAAATAAAAAAAACACACAAAACAAAACATGGAAAAGCCTAATATTAAAGGAGAAAAAACAGCTGGAAACTTTTGTGTCTTAAAATACATTTACTCTTCACCTTCCTCTCTGCCTCTCCCAATCCTCTTGATGTCTCATAGGGTGTGCTAAGGCCTCAGGTTTCAAGGCTGAGACTCTACTGATTCAAATATCATTAAAGTGTCTTTGCACATCCTGCCTGGACTCCATAATGGCAAAGGGCTGATTCAGCCCTGAAACAGCTCTGTCCAATGCAGATGTCTCGTATCTTACCATGCTTAAAAAGACACGGTTAAACACCAGTGTTTAACTGAATCCACCTTAGAGTCAGTGGACTCTATTGCTGGAAAAAAATTATAATTGCTTAGCTAACTACGCAGAAATCTCACTGGTAGCAGCCACTACCAATAAACTATAAGGAAAAAAGTGACTCAAGTACAAGTGCGGCATGATTAAGTAAAGTGAGATGAGGAAAGACTTGAGCTGGCTTGTCCCACAACAGAGTCAAAGTCAGATGACATTTAATAAATACTTAACAGGTTTTAAAAATAACATCTGATCTATATGTAAAGGAAAAAAAAAGAATCATGATAGCAAGTTTTATACTTATTCCGTAACATCTTAACTGTATACAGCCAACAATAAAATACCAGTTAGTATGAAAATTTCTTTCCATCTTCCTCCCCAAAAGAGAGACCACTAAATGAAAGTTACTTGATTGCCTTCTGTTTGCAACAACTCCTGCTTTTCTTCTGGACTTCTTTTCTGTTCAAATCTTTGAATAAATTCACAGTCTTCACCTGAAATCATCTGCCCTCTGAAAAACAAAATATGAAATCATAAGTAATATGAACAATAAGTTTGAAATAACTGTATTGGGTTCACGTGGCAAGGTTTTGGTAGCAGGAGGCTGCACAAGTGGCTCTCATGTCAGATAGAGCCAGTTCCAGCCAGCTCCAGGACAGACCTACCACAGGCCAAAGCTGAGCTGCCCAGTGACAACGGTAGCACTTCTGTGATAATATATTTAAGGAGTCAAAACTGCTGTGCAACAGCGCCCATGAAGACAGGACTGCGGAAGAAACAACAGCACAGACCAGGTCTGTAAAAGAGGGGGAGGAGGTGCTTCAGACGGTGGAGCAGAGATTCCCCTGCAGCCCACAGTGAAGACCATGGTGAGGCAGGATGTCTCCCTGCAGCCCATGGAGGAACACAGTGGAGCACAGATGCATCTGCAGCACCATGGAGGACCCATGATGGAGCCTGCAGATATGCCTTGAAGGAAGCTACAGCCCATGACAAGCCCATGCTAGAGCAGGTTTTCTTGCAGGACCTGTGACCCCATGGAGGACCTCTACTGTGAAAGTCCATCCCTGAAAGACTGTATCCTGTGGAAAGGTTCCATGCTGGAGGAGTTTGTGAAGGGACCTTGGTGATCATCTAGTTCCAATCCCTCTCTCATGGGCAGGGATGTCACTCATGAGATCAGGTTGCTCAGGGCCCCATACAACCCGGCCTTGAACACTTCCAGGGATGGGGCACATGCAACCTCTCTGGGTGGCCTGTTCCACTGCCTCACCAACCTCACAGTAAAGAATTTCTTCCTAACATCTAATCTAAACATGCCCTGTTTCATTTTAAAATCATTGCCCTTTGTACTGTCACTATCTGTCCATAGAAAAAGTTCTTCTCCCTCCTTTTTATAACTCCTGATAAGTACTGTTAGATTTCCCTAGAGCCTTCTCTTCTCTAGGCTGAACAATCCCAGCTCTCTCAGCCTGATTTTTTTTACGAGAGGTGCTCCAGACTCCTGATCATCTTTGTAGCCCTCCTCTGGACCTGCTTCAATAGGTCCATGTCTTTCTTGTGCTCAGAGCTCACCACAGCACTCCAGGTGGGGTCTGGCGAGGGTAGAGTAGAGAGGGTACAGTATCAACTGTATCACTTTACCAGCGCTGAATCCCACAGCAAATGCAAACAGCCCTTCTGCAAAAGGTCTCATGTACAAAGAATTTAAAACTAATGATGGAACAACCTTTCTAAAGCCTTCCCTACGCATCACCTCTGATCATCCATATTCTCTAAATAATTCTTAAACTTCCAGGGACTAAATGCAATGATCAGTGGGAATAGTTGTAAGAACTGAAATATACACAGCTAGTATATTATGCCAAAATTATAATACATAACATGAATAACAGTCTACTCCAACCTGAAATAAGTGTTGAAAAACAAAATTAATTGTTCTTTTAAGTTTGTCATAACCACTGAAGTGATTTGGAAGGAGGACAGAGAACATAGTTGCTAACTTACTTTTATCTTTCACTAATTACAACACTTCAGTGTATCCTGGTAGTTTAAAAACTGATATGCATGCAAGTTCACCCAAACACATAGCAAGGGGGCTTGATACAGTGAGCTGCTACAGACATCTATAAGCTAAGAGATGCCTACCTAATCTTCTCTTTAACTTAATATTCAAGTGGTTACTGCCATCATCAGTGCTATTTCAGAAAGCGGTTGACTCAGCTGAAGTGTCAGACAGCCTTGCAGAACCTTACTGGGTTTTTGTTATAATACAAAACTTCACATCACAAGAAATAACAAAGTTGCCAAATTAGTACAAGCAGGTACTCTTCAGGTAAGAAAACTAATTTTAAATCATTTAGTCCTAAAAATATCCAAGACTTTAATAGGTGACTGGCTTTACTAGGTAATACCAGGAGTGCTTCAGGAAATAAGAAAACTGCACACATCATCATCATCAATACAAAAGTCACTGGGAATGAAAGCATTAGACATTGTTCTGTTTTAGTTATTTCCAAGACTCATCTCCCTTTAACATTTCCACTGAATCAAATGACTCATCCACTTTGCAAAACTATGTAGCATGGGCTCTTTTAATCCATCTTTTCCACATTCAAAGTCAGTTTTCCGATGTTCCATGACTAGAGGTTATATTAAAATCCCTGTAAACTTACAGGAAATGTTAACTTTTTTTTCTGATTGACTGACCTGTACTCTTGAAATACAGAAACAAATAAGACCTACAATATGTTCTTATCTTTCCTCTTACTTAAATGGTTGCATCTTGAGTACGGCCTCATCGCAGAGCCATCTTTTAACTATTTACTATTCAAGCAAAGAATATAAGTGGTCTAGTACGATGTATACTATTCCAGCATTCCAACTGCTTTGTTAGAAATATCCTTGTATGCACTGAGGAAAGGCAATTAAGATTTACTAGACGGAATATTTATAAAGACAGTGGTAGGGTAGTCCTTGACTAATTGCTACTAAAACTTAACTAATTATAGATGAATTACGTATGATTAGCTGATGATGTCCATGCTGCTACCACATGCCTTTTTGACGGACCTATGTTCTTTTTTGTCTAATAAGGATAAATTTGAGTAGTTGTGGAAAGATGAGGACAATTCATCTGCCACAAATACTGGATTTAACGACCTATAACTAGAAGGCTCTTATGCTTCAAAAATGCTGGCCAAGTCAGGGATGAATGGATCATATTGATATAAAAGCAATCAGATAAGCTTCTTGTTTATAAGAATATTGCTCTTTACAAAACACTTCAAAGACAACAAAAGGTGAACCTTGAATTTTCAGCTTTAATGCTGGAGAAAGCCTCAGCCCATGAAGAGAGATGCTTCTTTATAGCCAGGCTATTAGAGGAGGTCTGCCAACTGCCAAGCAAAAAAGCTTTCAAGTTTTTGCTTTTATCTTACATTAGACCACGGCGTGGGAAAAAAACAGGGAAAAAAAAGATGTGAGGATTGATATTGCCTTGCGGAAAAAAAAAAAAAGACATTAGGATTTACGATTTATTGCTTTATTAGCACCATTCAAAAAGACACCTTCCAACCCACAGATTCAGATTATAAGGGATCTGACAGCTTTGTTAACAAGTTGTTAATATTTCATCAGGGAACTCATATATCTGATTAATAGTTTTAGTAATTTCAAATGCATCTATTTCCATTCATCTCATTTTAATATTGAAATAATTGATTATGCAGTAAACCTCAGCAACCACGGGGAAAAAAAACCAAAACAACCAACCATGAGAAAATGCAGAGCAGCCTCAGACAGCTGGTAAGAGCTCCCATGACCCTATTACATATTTCCCTCATCCCCTCTTCAAAGAGAAAGGAATTTCCCAGCACTTTTAAGAAAACAAGTAACTAAAGTTTCCCTCCATCCCTCTTCCTAAAAGGCACTAAATGTGTTATTTTCCAGGATGTGTCTACACAGTCTTTTGTCAACAGACAGAAGTTACTCTGAGCTTCAGCTGTGTCTTGGTTTCAACTGGGATAGAGTTAATATTCTTCCCAGAGACTGGTACAGTGCTGTGTTCCAGGTTTAATATAAATCCTTTTGTTGCTGTTTTTATATTAGTAGTAGTAGTAATATTTCCTCTGCCTTTTCTGTCCAAGTAAAACCTCTATCACAACCCATGAATTTTCCTTTTTATTTTGTCCCCAATTCTCTCCCCATGCCCCTGTGGTGGGTGAGGAGTGAGCAAGCAAGCAGCTGTGTGGTGTCCAACTGCCTGCCCGGCAGTCTGAGCCACAACAAGCGGTCTGAGAATATCAGGCTTAGTCCAGGAGCACTGTAACCACATTTCAAAGCTCTGTGCTTGGGATGCCATGGCCTACCTTTGAGAGCATTAGCTACAGGAGAGTAAACTGAAACTGTAAAATTTAGAAAGCATGAATTTGCAAGGGCATTGTTTTTAAAACCTCCTGGTCTCTCAATATGATTCAGAAACTTGTGATTCCTTCTTTCAATTATACATTTCCTCCAGCAGCTCTTGTTCCTTTTTTTTGTTGAATGATTTAACAAAAGACACTCTGGACGTTAGAGTATTTTTGTTTGATTTTTATTTTGGATTTTTTGGGGGGTTGTGCGGTTTTGTTGTTCTTGTTGTTTTTAATATAAAAAAATTTACTACATCTGCAGCAAATACGAAACTGATACGACGCGATACTGTCAAGGTATAATTTCTTTTATCCAGGTTTCTCCAGTACTTTCTCCAGTACCTAGAGACACTCATTTTATCCAATTGCTCAAAAGTTTTAACATATACCAACTTAAAACAGTATAACAGGCTGAATATACTCTACAAAACTGGACCAGCTTTGAAAAACAAAACAAAAACCACACACTACAAATTAGGAAACTTCTGTATTTCCTCTAAGACATATCTCATTCCTCTGAGATATTTAACCACTTTAGAAGGTTCCTCCACACCCAGGAACATAGAATAGATATTTTAACATCAAAATTCACAAACATGTATGTGAAGTACTTGAAGACACATGGAAAGCTATTTACAAATTAGCCATCAGGTATCTCACCTGATTAAAAATGAAGCATTGTCAAATGTTGCATATCTAGAAAACCTACAGTGCAGTATGATGCAATTTAAATTCTGAAACAAGTTCATTTTTCTACAGAACTCATTTACTACCCTTAGAAAGCAAAACCAAGCCCTCTTCAAGCCAGCCAGCACACCCTCCCCAAAGGCATTCTGATACCCTGAGGCAAACGCTGAAAGCAACCCCACAGTACACAACAGCAACCTAATGTATTTTTAATTCACAGGGGGCATCTACATCTCTAAACTGCTACAAGGCTCAAGATTCAAAGGCAGGAAAGGCCATATAGAACTAATGCCTTAAATTAGACTTAATTTCCAGAAGGCAGGCAGACCTACACATCACCTTCCACTGTTTCAAGTTTTGCTACTTTCTTCTCCATTAGACATAGACCCTAGCTGGAATTCAACACAAAGAGAGGGCAAATTTTAGCACCAGAAAACAAACCAACCTTTTTCCACAGCCTAATTTTGTAGGGAGCAGTGAACATAGTGGCAAACTGGTAATATGTACAATTGCCATACTGAAATACCTCGTTTTTGTGCCAACAGTATACAGAAAAAAACATCAAAAGTAAGCAATTGGGCACTAACATGGTTTGACTCTTAGTTTACAGTTACAACCTTCAGAGGTGGAATAAACACTGTGTCAGTTAATCTTTAGCTTGAACTGTCTTTACAAGAGAAGTCAGGCTACTAGAATCTGACCAACTACTAGTAAGCCATTTTACTTTTGCATTGAAGAACGGGGAGAGAAGAAAAGAACTTCAGAACACCTTTTTGTGTGACCCAGACACTAAAACTGTTGCAAGTGATGCAATCTTTAAAGCATCTTTATGCACACACAACTGCCACAGCCAGAGGGAAAAAAATTACATCAGAATTTCTTGTGAAGTTCTTTGACTTCAACTACATAAATACTATCTATATCTTAAGGAGCACTAATTATGTCACACCTCAGCTGATGTGTTAACTAAGGGGAAACAAAAATATTTCCTCTAATGTCAAAACACATGAAGACTTCTGTATGCAAGTTCACCACACTAAGTGCACTGTCAGAACAAGGAGCTCAAAAAAAGAGGTGTCCTTCCAAGTAACCAAACAGACCAAACCTCTACAGACCAAAACAAACCAATCTGAGCTGCCTTCAATAGGTGCATCAGAAGAAAGTAGTTTCCACTCATTTAATAATGTGCTTTATCTTACAAATGAGTCAATATAGCTGCACTGATTGACTTTCCAAGAAATCCCTAAAAACAGCCTCAAAGACAGCATCACATCCAAACCTGGCAATTGTAAAAGGACATATGCAAAAACAAGGTGTGATTTTACTTCCTTTTTAAAAGCACCAAACGTTCTACATATATTTTTCAATAACTAATTATAAGGAAACTCCTCAGTCAAGGAACTAGTTACTTCATGATGTTCCACAATCCCTCTGGCACTATTTCAGTCAATCTGTGAAGCGACCTTAACCAGACAATCCGGCTGTTATCACTAAATGCAAGACACAAAGACTACATTCATTTCAGAGTAAAAATAAAGAGGACACACTGTCATTGACATACAAAGCATCAAGCACCAAACCATCTTACAACAGGATCATGAACACTACCCAGATGCCCTACAATAGTCTCCAAAACTTGGCTGAGAGGAAAGAGTCAGAGAGAGGAAATAGCTAGTATATTCTTCTTTCATAGCTTCCAGAACAAAACAAAGTCAAATTCTACAGGTAGAATCCAGAAAAAGAACTCTGCTTCCTGGTAAAAAGAAGCTATATAAAAATTTGGTGATAGATTTATGAACAAAACTCCCCCATCCTTATACAGCACCAAAGAGGAACCCAAGAATGAATGAAAATTATAAACAGCAGACCACATAAAGCACAAACAAATAATATAATATTTAAAAAACAACTCTTTGTCAAACAGAACCTTATACTAACAAAAGCAACAGATTAATCTCACCAGCTCTACAGTCAGAACCACCAAAGAAGTGGTGAGAGTTTCATATTCACTTACATTAACAGTGAACAACTGTATTCTCACTCTTATCCCAAGTAACTGCAAACTTGCCACTAGGACAGCACAGGAACAGCTGCTCAGGCTTCCTCAGGACACACTTCTTATCAGATAGATAGCAGGGCACACAGTAACAGCAAAAGCCACTTAGTTTGAAAAGTGCTTGGTAGCTGCCACTGTCAAGTTACATCAACCTTCCTCTTTTGCCTGCAAAGTCACTGGAGTACCACAGTACAAACTGAACCAGGAACTGATGCAACCTAAAAATGGCCTAGAAAAGAGAAGTTTACTTTATCCAGACTTATAATGTAGATATACGGTCACAAAGAGGAAAAAAATAATACAATTCAATCAATGGAATAAGTGAGTCTGAGATACACAGGACAGGGCAAAGCAGGTAAGCAAAGCTTCTGCTGCGTTGGCGTTTCTCAGCTTGCACATGTATGTACAGTTTTGCCATTATTTTAATGGTTATTTTAATATACAACATTTATTTATGTATGTATGACAGAAACCTGAACTTTTTTTTTTAAGCGGTGTAACGTTGATAATCACAAAGCATCATCAATACAGTTTGTACCTCTACAATCATGAACATTTTTGCCACTTTAGTTACAAAGCAATGAACTATGAATTTGCTAATATACATGGACCCTCACAAGATAATGGCAATTTACACTAAGTCAGTATTTTTACAGGTACCTGTCATGAGGAACACAGGGCTGCAAGAATGTCACATTTCACTTTGGAGTACAACACACTAGTGAAAGTCTGTTTCTGCTCCCTACTTCATGCATAAATCTATCTTCTTCAGCTTGTCCTTACATCCTCTTAGTATTTCTCCTGCTATTCCTAGTGCCATCCTATCCATGTCAAAGTGAACTCTGAGCTTACCTGAAACACCACCACAGCTCTCCCCAGACTAAAGTATTTGTTTCAACCCACTTCCCGATTTAGTTGCTTCAATTGCCTTCCAGTACTGTTCTTCCTTTACTTATGGTACAGCCTATTCTCCTGGACTAGCAGTCCAGTTTTGCTAGTACATTTTGTACTCCCACAAAAAGCACTTCAGGAATAGAGACAACATGCCTAAATATAAGGTAATTATTACTGTAAAATTTTCTTAATATGGTACTTGTCCAGTAAGGGTAAAATTAAGAATAGTGTTGAATAAGAAGGGGAAAAGCGGACAGTTACGCCACACTTTCGTGCAAACTTATTATTTGATATTGCAGCTTTCAGTTGACAAACGTAGAGCTCCTCTTCTGGTAGTAAGTCATAAGAAAATTTTCCACAACCACTTGCATTTAATGTAGACTTTTACCAACTACTTCCATGGGACTAAGACAGTACCTTTTTCACTGTGACCTGATGTTCCAATGCAGCCTAAAATCTCAAGAAGTCTAACAAAGAGGGGGAAAAAATGTGGAAAGTTTTTACTTACTGGAGATACGATTGCCAGTTTACTTTGTTTGCCCGAACTTCAGCAGCTTTGGCAGCAATGATGTTTGTTGGGACAGCAGCATCTACAGCACCTCGGATATCCATCTTGACTGGTAATTAAAGTGCACCTAGAAATGCAAGTCAGATTTGAGACCTCTTATTAAAGTGTTAAAGATTAGAGTATCTGTCCAATATTTGAAAGAAATAAAAATAAAAATCTGTTTTCAGGTGTCCCATTCCCTAAAACTGTACTAAATATTTACTGAGAAAGTTCTATTAAGTATTTAAAATATGGATTACCTCAAACAAAAATAAGCCATACCTACACACTAAACTGTAGCAAATCATAAGTTTGCTAAAATAAAAGACAAATACCATTACTAAATAACTCCCTGTGCTGTAAATCCTCGAAAAAATGAAAGGAAGTTATTTGAATAAAGGCTACTCCTCTGCAACATCCCAGTAGCCCTACAGTTAACAGAAGTTATCTTCCTCCCTAATCAGAGAGTGCATACCCTCCCCACTCTCACATATTAGGATTAATCTACTTCAGCTAATTGTCTAATAGTATCTAGACATTACAAACACGTGAACTACAACTTCAGGAATAAAAGCCCCACAAGTATATAAATTAAAACCCCTGCTCCACAGACCAACAAGAACATTAAGAGCATTACTGCACAGAAAGCAGATTGAAAAATAAATACAAACAGAAGTTCTTCATCAGGATACACCACATTACGACAGATAGTGACCTTCACCACTTCCTTGTCCTTTCTTTATGGTTTTAATCGCCACCTGTCTTTGATGCCAAAACAAGAGGTATGTTTGCAGAGCCTTCGGACCCAGCTGGAGCTGGAATTCCTTACACTCTAAACTGTACCAAGCCTCTCCACGCAGCCTACTTCTGGACTGTTCTGACCCCTCCTTACAGAGCAGGCAAGAGCAAACTGGCGCATTCTGCCCTGTCCCCAGCAAGCACAGCTCATCTGTATGACTGAAGGAAAATACAATTCTGACAAAAAGAAATAAAAAATTATAAAACAAGGAACTATCACCGGGAAAAATGGAGGAGCAGAACTGTCCTCCCTCTGAAACCACTGCTATGACCAGACACCCACAACGACGGCACCACTACGTCCTTCAGTGACCGACCACTGACGGTTCCCACAGCTTGTGACCTTCCCAGGCCATTCAAGCACCCCCGCGGGCACAGTCGGTACCAGCGGCTCCAGCAGGACGTGACCCACAGCGGAGCCGGAGGAGCCGAGGGGCGCCTGGGACACGGGGCAGGGAGAGAGCCGGGCCCGTCCTGCCGCTCCTGGGACACGGGGCAGGGAGAGAGCCGGGCCCGTCCTGCCGCTCCTGGGACACGGGGCAGGAGGAGAGCTGGGCCCGTCCTGCCGCCCCCCGCGCCTGCCCTCAGATGCGGGGCCCGGCAGAGCCCAAGCCCTTGGGGAAGCTGCGAAGCCTTTCGCGCCGCGCCCGTGAGCAACGCCCGTGAGCAGCACCCGCGAGCCGACGGCGGCAGGGCGCGGGGCAGCTGTCACTCACCGCGGGGGCCGAGGGAGGCAGGCAGGCAGGCGGGGAGGCCGGGCGGATGCCGACTGCCAGCTCCGGGAGCTCCGCGCACCGCCCGGCCCGGCCCCCCGCCGTCGTCATGTGACGCCGTTCACGTGACCGCCACGGCGGCCCGCGAGGAACACCCCGCACCGTGCGGGCGCGTGCGCGTGCTTGGAGTATGTGTATTTATTCGTATCTGTGCACTTAGACAGACATACACCTTTCACAGAACCACAGAGTGGTTGGGGTTTGAAGGGACCTTAAAGACCATCCCATTCCTGCCCCCCTGCTGCGGGTAGGGCAGCTCCCACCAGAGCAGGCCGGGGCATCCGCAGCCTCTGTGCCCGCTCCTCACCGCCCTCACTGTAAGGAATTTCTTCGCAATATCTTAACTAAACCTGCCTCCTTTCGTTTTAAAGCCCTTACCCCCTGTCCCCGTGTCGCCAAAACGGGACAAAAGAACTCATTGGACATTCAAGAGCTCACTCACCAAAGTGTTGCGAACACACAAGGCACTTCTTTATTGGCGGTGCTGGGGAACACGGAATAGCTCCCCCAAACATGTTCTGCTCAGCAACAAAAGTGCATATGTTTATATCGTTTCGAATTACATGACTGAATTCATTTTTCAAGTTGACCTTGACAATGGTCTTACAGCTTATACACTTCTGTATTAAAGATGATCATTGGTCAGTTCTACTTACTGGTTGGAATCCATGCTACCCAGACCCAGACAGGACGGATAAGAGGGGGTTACCAAAATATACAGTTTTTCCCATAACTTCTTGGTGCTGTTTTGTGAGGTAGTTATGGTTGCATACATAGCACACCACAAAACACTGCATTCCAACCCATCCTATTCCCTGTATTTTGCTAACGCAGCATTCATTTAATAATCCTATATTTTACTTTTTTAACACTAATCATGTCTATGATTTCTACTTTATTTCTAACGATTCATCTTAAATTTCACCCCTGATTATGAACTTATAAAATTATTTCCATTACATTTTGTTACACCATCACTACCTGCCCCTACCAAAAGTCCCCTCAGTGCTGTCCCACAGGTCAAGCTCCTCCTGACCCCCAGAAGGCCCCTGTGGTTCTCACCTGCACCCCACAGAGGCAAGGGGCTGCCAGGCTCGGGAGGGAGCTGGGAGGAGGTGGATGGGCTGGGCAGAAGGCAAGCAATACCCCTGGCACTTTAATGTGTCTTTGGGCTCTGCATTGTTTTTCCAGTTTTCATTTTCTTGCTTTCAGCTTCTCATGGTGCAATGGAAATGCAAAGTTTGCTCTTTCCCACAGCTGGGAGGTATTCCTGGGCCCCTGTGCCTGTGTCAGCTCTGCTGTGCCAGCCTGCAATCCACTGTGTCACAGCTCTCCCTCGCCTTGTGAGCCACTCCAGGGCGTGCATCAGCATCCCACCATTTCCTTCCTCCCAAGTCAAAACTCAGTGGAAAATACACCCTGCACAACTCCTTTGTTATTTTGTTAAAGCTGTCCTGTGTATGTTGGACTTTGCTTCTGCAAGCAAAAGATGTGGGAAACTCTTCAGTGTTTCAGCAGCTACAGGCTTAAACTTCCATGTTTCTGAGAAAAAAACTCACTGTGTTCAGCTGCTGAGTGAGGTTTTCCAGTCACACTGTGATGAAGTGCATAGACGTACCACTCCTAGCCAGAAATGATCCCGAAGGGTAATTCTGCTAGCGTATAAGGAGGAAAAGCAGAGAAAACAAAACGAAAATAATCAGGGCTTTGTGTGTGAGCAGATCAAGACAGTCAATGTAGAGCTGGCCTAGAACTGGTCTACAGTTAATTTTTCTAGGCTCTCTGTATTTTCCGCTTAGAGGATACACTGTTCTTGAAATTATGCCTGGCCTGTAGCTCTATAGGTGTTTTCTTTTAACTCAAGGAGGGTTGTCATTACCATGCCACTGATTTATACTTCCTCCGTAGAATTTTTCTTTTAAAATGAATCTTTCTTCATACCACAATAAAACTGTTGGTTTCTTGATAACACAAGCTTAAATCCCAGGCACAGTCCGAGTAACAGCATTTGCATTTCTTTATGCTTCATCAGAAGAAAGCTCTCTAAGCCCTGAGCACTGTGTCATCTAGTTTGAATAAACATATCCATGAATGTGATTCTGTGGATTACCCAGCAGGTGGGACTTGGAGGTTTAATCTAGCAAATTTGTGTTCATGCAGGTTGCTTACATACAGTGATAAGAAATGCTGGCACAGCTCCTGATCTCTAGCATAGAAATCTTCACACAATCTTGAATAAAAATCTGTTACTTTTAAAGATCATTTGAATTTTTTACTTCATGACTGAGAGATAGAATTTGGCCTTATTTTAACCTCTTTTAAAACACTGTAACTTCTGTCCTGTGGCATTCTATATTTCCTGCTTCTGCTCTGCCTTTTTATGACATGTCTCACTGGCCACTCTGGTTTAAGTCCAGCATCAGGCATTCCACAGTCATTTCAAACCACGCAACTGATGATACATATGGTTCTACCCATTTTATAGAGAAACCAAAGCACAAAGGTCTTGCAGGGTAAAGTGAACAAGTTTTGAAGCTTTTTAAATGCAATTTACATAATGAAGGCGAGTGCTGTTTTTTTGCTGGGGTAGAGTTAGTTTTTTTTCCAGTAGTTAGTATGAGGCTATGTTTTGGATAAAACAGGGATGTTTCCATTTCTGCAGAGCAGGACTTGTGCAGCACCAAGGCTTCTGCTTCTCATGCCACTCCATCCGTGAACAGGCTGGGGGTGCACAAGGAGTCTGGACAGGACACAGCCAGGACAGGTGACCCCAACTGACCAAAGGGATATCAAATAACTTGTGGCATCACGCTCAGTATGGATTGCTGAGGGAAGAAGAAGAAGGAAGAGGAGATGTTTGGAGTCATGGTGTTTGTCTTCCCAAGTACCTGTTATGCATGATGAACACCTGCCTGACAATGGGAAGTGGTAAATTAAATCCTTGTTTTGCTTTGCTTGCATGAGCAGGTTTTGCTTTCCCTAATAAACTGTCTTTAGCTCAACCTGCAAGTTTTCTCACTTTTATTCTTCCATTTCTCTCCATTCCACATGGGCAAGCAGCTGCATGACGCATAGTTGCCAGCTGGGGTTAAACTACAACAAGGCATCGAAGGCCTGTACAGCAATCCTACAAGCTACCATTCAGCCCTCATCCAGCTGGAGGCACATCAGGCTTTGCTTAGATGAAAATTCCTCAGTTGTCCACAGTGATACTTCTGCCCAAACCCCAAACTGTCCCAGCACTGAAAACACTGATGACTTTGTGCATTCTCTTACCTAGGCCAGGTATGGTATTCTTCCACCTTCACCCTTCCAAGCTCAGTCTAACAGTTGTTCTCAGAGTTTAAGTAAACACTTGGAAACTGGATCAGCACCTCTTAATGTGCATTTGCAGCATTCCAGTTTTGAGACACAAATAGAGTTACTTTGCAGGGTAATTTCCTGAATGCTAGCTTGGGCATGCATTCCTATATCAAGGAAATTATCCAAAATGGTGGATTGCAGTCTGCTTTGCACAGCATATTTCTCCCACCCCTTTGGCACATTTCTGGCTTAACCCAAGCACCAGTACCGAAGTACTCTGCATGAACCTGAGTATGCACAGGATTGTGGTTCTCCCACTTCTAGTCCCTGCTTCCAGTATTGTTTCAGTACTTTAGTAGTAAGCAGAGGATAATAAATTCATGGTTTCAGTTTGGCCCCCAATGTGATCTCTTTTTTGGAGCATGCATTGGGTTATCAGTGGTCATCTTTTCTTTTATACAGACTATTTTTTGCTTAATTCCACCACCTGTAAGAGTCTAGTATCATCCATTCAGCCTGGAGTCTGGCTAAAAGAGGATTGATTGCTATTTGCAATCAAAATTTTGATACTACAGAAACATGATCAGTTGCTTATAGAAAAGAATTTTGAAAAGTTGCGATTTGGCATGTTGACTTTGTCATAAATGGCAGACTGTGGCTTCACTATTCATTTCCCAGGTTGTTGAGAGACTACGGTAAAAAATATTTTCCTGTAACTTTTCTGTAACCTTGGAGTGAGGCATAATGTCTGAAAGTATGCAACTACTGAATTAGCAGAGAGGCAAAGAGATGAGAAATAATTGTAACAGTAATTACTTTTTTTAACAGTTTCAGGGGGTATTCAAGGATTATGAAGCAGTAAGCATGACATCTATGCCATGCAATGTAATAGATTTTCTAGCAGAAGAATCAAATTGGTGAACCCAATATTCTGTGTTAAAGAATGCAAAAAATACATTGTTCCTGAATATACGTATATAGAAGTATATTTAATTTACATATTCTTCTATGTGATGGAAGGGAATAAAGGCAAAATAATAACAAAAAGTCACTATAGCTCTGTAAGGGACAGTCATGTCTCACACCACTGCAGGAGTTCTTCGTGTATGTAGACAAGGTAGACTCCGTCCAACACCTGTCCTGGGTTAAAAGGAAAAGTCTGTTTCATAAGTCTTGAATGAGATACATACAGCAGAGGGTGGGAGGAAATTTTCAGTTTTCACAATGAAGTAGGGTCTTCAACAGAGTGCAAAAAGCATCTGATTGGAGTTGTTCTGTTCAGCACACTCAGAAATGTTTGAGAAAGGAGGTAACTAGTGTAGTGAAAACTTTGCTGATGACAGCATTACTCCTTTGACAAGTGCACAGTGAAATTTTGAAGCACCTTGCCAGAGGATGGTGGGTAAGCTGCAGATTCACATGTGCTTCTATCCCTCATCTGCCAAATGCTTGAGCACATCTGAAAACTTTCACTCAGTGTGAGTCCCATGAGGCATTCTCTGTGTTAAGGAACTTCATTGCATTGCAAGGGTAGGCTTTGAGAAAGAAAAGCATTGAATGGTCATTACAGGAGCCTGTCATATCACTATGACAGCAAGAGGTGTTTCTGAGCAACCAGTACAAACCCATCCTATGTCATCAGCCTTGGATGGCACTTCATGGCACCTTATTCATGCTGAGTGATTCTCTGGATCTTGCTAAAAGTAATGACTTTAAAAGTGCTGTGCTCCTATTTTTGGCAAGCATCTGTCCTTTATGGTTCAGGTGTGCAAAACTATTCTCATTTTGCTATTTTTGGTCACATCAATGCTTGTCAATTAACTCCTGGCAATGCAACTTCACTTGAATTTGCTGTATTTAGATGACTTTATTGATGTGTGAAACAGAGTGAAAAATGAAAAGTATATCAGTATGCAGGAGGAAAAGTCATCAGTTGCCTAGATGACAAAGAATAAAAATGCTCAATAGTTTAATACTAAAAAATTAATGCAGATGAATCACCTCACATTAAGACTACAGACAGCTGGATCATGAGTGTATTTTTCTGTTCCCCTTTCCTTCTTGTAATAAGAGTGATGTATCATTGTCTATCACGTATTCTGAAAATTACAGAAGTGTTATGCACACCTGCCATTTTACCCTTCAGCATTCGATACCTCACCTGGCTGTCTCCTGCATGTCTGTTCAAGTATGTAACATGTGTAAAAGGAAATTCTTAGAAAGTTTATCCAAGTAAAACATACTTATTAGGTCAGGAAAAGTGAACATGCTTCTCTAATTCTCAAAATATTAAAGAGATACTTTTTTCTTTCCTGTCTAGGTATGGAGGGTTGTCATGGAAGAGGCTTCCTTGCAGGGAAACAGAAGAGATTTTTCAGTGCGAGGAGATGTGGAGTACTTCACTAGACATTTTTCCTGAGTAATTATAGCAAGATTGGCCCACTGTGAGCTGGATTTTTCCTGCTTCATCTGTCTTTGTTTTCTTCTCTTATTTTATCTTCGGTTTATTGTCTGTATCACAGTGGGAGAACATTATTTTGTGAGTATCTTTTTTAGCAAGTAAATCCTGCTTCTTACAACCGATATAGACTTATATGACTTCTAGGTCATAGAACTTGGATCTTTTTTTTCTTTTAAATTAATCAGATCCTGGCCTAAAGGATCTGGCAAAGCTAATATTCCACAACTTTGCATATGCTGTAGCAGGCAATTTCCTAATTGCTCTCCCACCACTTTGAAATTAAGATTTTCATGCTCAGTGAAGGAACCATAGGTATCTTATTCACAATAGGAGTGGTGGTTTTGAAAGAAAAATAAACTAACATTTTATTGCAATAAATTCATCTTCTATTTTTTCCCCCAGTAGAATGGAACAATGCTGTATTGCCAGAAAATTTGAAGTGAAGTACCATGCACGAACAGGAACAGAAAGGCCAATGCAATACTATTTATAGCCTTGAGAAATAATGTATCTGGGGTTTAAATACTAGAAGATATTATTTTAAGGAGTAGAGGCAAGTGTTTCTGTCTCATTAATGTGCACCTCTGTATTGAAAGCTAAGTGGTCTGAGAGTGTCCGACCCCTCTTTGCACCCAACAGCATCTCCTCCTCTCACCGTCAGTCTCTTCCGTTTTCTGCCAACTGCTTTGGTCTGTACAAAGGAGTCCACACCTGGACATGTAGAAGAAGTGCTCTTCTCTGGGAAATTGCTGAAGTAGCAGGTGAATGTAAGCCAAATTCTGTGTTTAAAAAAAAAAAAAAAAAGTCATAGATCCTCTAATTTCATCTTCTGTCACAGGAAAAGGCAAGGTCAGAGCAATAGCTTTTCAGAGAAAAAAAGGAAATTCTGAGCTACCCGGTGCTGCTGACAATAAGCCTGGCTAGAGGACAGCAAAAAAAAAAAAAAAAAGTTGGTTTCCTAGACCTCAGCAGCAACTCTGCCAAAGTCAAACTATTACCAGAACTTACACCACAGCTTTCTTACTGTAAAATGACTTCTAGTGCAATTCAGCTTATCAAGCCTCATTGTTCATAGTTTTTCTCCTCAACATGTACTAGATTTCTCTAAAAAAAAGGCAGAGGTGTCACCAAGGCAGCTCTTCTCACAAGAGATGCCATGGGGGCACATAACGCTATATCTCCCTTGTATCTAAAATTCTGAGTTGTGTGAACTTTGGACTCTTGGCAGAAAAACATATTTGGCTCGATGTATTTTTCAACTTGAAAAATTATGTAAGCACTAGCAAGTGAATGCTGGCAAGGAGAAGGCAAAAGCCTGATAGCCCCCTATATAGCTGGGAGAAACAATCTATTAATAATCTACCTGGTGCCTTAGTCTTTATATTTAGTTTGTCTCTATCCTCAGACATGGATGTGGCTCGTGTGCTGTTTTCGCTGGCACTGGAAGGATTACCAGCAGACCATCTGTTCAGTCGGTGAGGAAAAAATGTGATTGACAGGTGACACTGACCTAAGACAGGCATCGCCATTTGGTGCCTCCTGCAGAGTATGAGTATGTGTGCTGAGCTGCTTCTTCCTTCAAGTTGTAAATTAAATACATTCACTCTGAGGTGATAAAATGTGTCTCACAATTATTACAGCTTGTTTCTCTGACATGTATTCAACCACTATGTACCTGTCTTTCTCCTTTTCAACTTACTAAAACCTATGAAGTTGTAAATCTAATCTCTAAGCTGGCACATGCTGAGGGGATGAGACACTGCAGATATCTGAGGGCAGATAATCCTGTTTTTCTGCAGAGCTGTGGAGGCTGCAGGAAGAACTGGCAATCTGCAAGAGGCCCTGACATTTGTTCATCAGTGTAAGGACGAGCAATCTTTATGTTGTTGTCATTCAGCCCGATGTCTGGGATTTGGTTTAGTTTCATCATTAAATAAAAGTGGTGTTTCTCCAAGAAAGATCATTGAAAAATTTGATTCAGGAACAGCGTTTTTATTTCTCAATGTGGAGGCAAGTTTTGCTCTACTTCAGGACTCACAGCTACCATGCAGACAATTGTCAAGCAAAGGAGACCCTACAAAATGAAGATGAAATGGAGATTGAAGCAGCACAGTGGATTTTCAAGGTAAGAAAAAATAAGGGGTTATTCAAATGTCCTGAAGGAAGGGGTGAAGAGGCATACCTGGAAAGAAGGAGAAAGAAAGTGTTAATGTCATGAATAATAGCCAGAGACTCTTTATCACCAAGACATTAATTTAGTTTTCCTTTACTCCTGAGCCTCGTCCTCTGCCCTCTGTTCCTCAGTGTGTTGCAACCACAATCAAAAAGGAGGTGGTGATCTGCTTTCCTGTTAAGTGTCTTCTTTCAATGAACATATTAAACACATCTGTCCAACTCATAAAAATGATTCATACTTTGTGAAGCTAATCTGTTGTTAAAGGGGTGAGGGAAAATACGTTGCTTCATGGCATTTAGACACTGAAGAGGTCTGCATTTTTTTCTGATGCTACATCAGTTGATTTTTCAAGAAAAGAAGATATGCCAAAGAAATAAAACACAGCATAATACTAAAATCTATTAGGATGTTACAGTAAATCCCCTTTAGTGAGTGTGTAGGCTTGAACTGTTTTCCTTAATTAAAAACAACAGTCATGTATCCTCTAGATTTTGTCAAAAGCCTGAAAGCTGCCTGAAGGGTGAGTGCGTATTATTTATGGTGAGAAGCACAGTTCTGTGCAGCTCAGTGGAGCAAGAGAGACAGCTGCAAGAAACTGTATCTTATTGAAGCATTGGTGCACATTTGGAACCACGAAGTTCAGCTTTTTTTCAGACTTAAAACCAACAGAGAGGGACTAAGGCAGCCAGCTGAGGCTGTTGGCAGGGTTGGTGAAAGTCAAGACAGGAGAAGAAGCCATTCTCCATTCCATATCTGCCCCTCAGAGATTCAAGGTAAAGCTAGAATTGACTTCTCCATCCCATCTCCTTAGCAAAATGCACGCCCATTTCCAGAAGGCCATTTCATTTGAATTACAGGAACGCACTCATCCTAAATGGCTTTCATTGTTGTTGCTGAGAGGAAATGCTCAGCCTGCTTTGCTGCAATCAGGAAACTTTCTGATAATGAAAAAAGTATACTCCTTTCAGAATTTCATATCATTCTGTCTCATTATCTGTCCATTTAGCACAAGATCCTGGGGACTTCTTGGCCGTCTTGAAGGCAAAGGGGTTTTTTTTCACAGCCATGATGGCTCCTGAATTTAACCCTTGTCAGTCATAGTTTCTGAGACCCATATACTGAGTTCTTCACAGCTCATGTCCCCAGTCATGTCTTATTTACCCATCCTTTAATTCACTCCAGATGAATTTTTCCCTTCAGCTTGGTGATTGTTTTATGCTGCAGCTCTGCTGGTGTGGCTCTCATCTCTGGAAATAGGGACAGTCGGCAGGGACTGCCCAGGAGATGCTCTGTAACCCCTTCTTGAGCTCAGCTGAGTTGAAGTTGCTGTCATGTGGAAGCTCATGTATGAAACTGCTTGCTCTGGGGGAACATCTCCAAAACTTCATAAACCATATCAGCAAATGATCCTTTCACATATGTGAAGTAAGCTATTTACTTGTAGTTAATGAGTCTACAAGGATTGTTAGTGATAGAAACTTAGAAAACTTACTCATCTAGAAATGTGTACAGCCCTAAGATTGGAGAACTAAAATAAATGGCGAGGTTTACTTAACATAGGAAAGAAATGCCTCTGCTTTTACTGATAGAGAACCAGTGCACAAAGGGTTTGTATGATTTCCTAGTAGTATTTAGGAAATCAACCAGAAGTTTGTAAGGTTCAAGACTAGTTTGTCATTTTCACTTTCAGAACAGATGAGATCACATTAAAACTTTTTTTTCCTATGTGTAATTAAAGTATACAGAAAGTTCAGATTCTTTCTGGTAAAAAAATTTCTGTATGTGACACTGGCTGCTATAGACAGACTTTGTTCCTAGACTTGTAATTTGTGTGACTGGCAGTGTCCTTGATCAGACTGAATTCCACAGTCCTCATTAATTCCCATGTTCCCTTTCATTTTAGATGAGAGTTTGAATTTGATGCTTCTGAATGTGAATGGAGAGCAAGTTGGCATCTAATTCAACATTCCAAAGAATAAAAAATTCAAAATATTAAATAAATTGTTCCTTAAAAAATGTTTAACAGAACACTTGAATTACGTTTATTTATTCTTGAATGTGCTTTCAAAGAGAAACTGAATTATGAGATAAATGTTTTTGAAAGATGGTAGGCAGAGCTTAAAGGCCTCTTAAATGCTCTTCATGACATTTACATTAACTCAAAAAGATGTTTGTTTCTAATCTCCATTTGCATTGCTTAAAAAGCCTTTCCCTCTGACATATTTGCATTTTGATTTATAGAAGTGTTAAAAAGCAAACGTGAATAAAGTGCTTTTTACCAGTCCCAGCACAAAGATGCAAGAACTTTCTTAACCCAGAGCTAACACAGACACGTTCTTGTGTGCTAAAATGAACTTTTTGCAAATTAACAAAATAAACACCCCAGGAACATTACACTGCACAAGGAGATACTGCAAGGTTTCAAATACATCACAGTTTTCTCCTATTGACAAAATTTGGCCAAAGTCCTATCCCACAGAGCTCATTGCTATCACTTCCTCAGATGAGGGTGAGAATGTTCTCCACAGAGCTGCCACATTTTAATTCATGTCCAGATGACACCTGCATAGAACCTGTTTCGCTTCTGTGACACAGTTATGATTTCTAAGCATACAGTCTCCAGATTTGGTTGGGTTTACATGAACAATACACCTACAGACAGTGACTGGGCAAGTGCAGACAGGACAGCAGTAGTGGGCTCTGAGGGCACTAATTAGTGTTAATGGCCCTGACCAGCCTCAGCTGGGGCCCCCACCCTCAGCCATGGACCCAGCAACTCTAAGTTTAGGCCTGAGGGCCTGAAGGAGGGGTAGTCTCCAGTCAAGTGAAAGCCATGTGGTGAAGCCATCTGGTTGGGTCCTTGACCTCCACCCTGGGCTGACTTTCTGGCTTGACCTTGCCTGTACCCTGTCAGTATGGGCTTGCCTGGTGGTTGTGGGATCTGATCTGAGGAGTTCGCTTCCACCTTGCTGTGATACTGTCTTATGATCTGGGTGCTTCTTGGATTGTCCCTGTGTCTGTCCGGTTTGCCTTGCTCAAGTACTGCAGTATGGGATGTAGGATCCCCTGGCTTCCACTCACCTTCCCTGAGGGAGCAGCCCGGTTCTTGCTGGGGAGTCAAGCAGAGTTATTTCCAGCTCCTGTTTGAGATTTACCTCATTTTTACGGGCTTTCTTTGCTCCTCAAGGCATGGAGCAGAGAGGAGAAGAAAAGCATAGTGTTAAGTGAAAAGATGTGCACCAAGGAGAGGCTGAGGTATAGTGACGGTTATACCAGCATGGTCTTTCTGCTTGCCAAGTCCAGTTCTGTGTGGGAGGCCAGGAAGAAATAGAAATGGCCATGAGCATGCTGTCTGAAGGAGCAGCCCAAGGAAAGGATGGCATCCTTTTTCCTTCATCTAGCTAACCTCAGCTCTGCAGGAATCCTTTGGGTCTGGAGATGCCAAACACGAACTCCTTGTAATGTGAAAGTCACTCATGACCATGCATAGCTCATCTAAATTATTCTGCAATAGCTATGAATCATGATTTCTTTGATAAATAGGAATCCATTCACCAACAACTCCAGAAAGGTTAAAAATCATAAAAGATGTTATTTTCAAAGGAAGACATGCTGGTTGAATGATTGCACTGCCTTGCCAAGTACTCTAGTATCCTCAGGTGATGAGTGTTGTCAGTCGTTAATTGCCATTACTCTCAACAGTCCCTCTGAAGTCAGATATTGTCTTTATTCTATTCTTTAGAAGAGTAGAAAAAGTCCTGATACTAGTAAATATACTCACCCACTTTAGTCCATATAATCCCTACCAAGTGCATTTTCATGATGGTGTTTATTTGGTGAAGTCTGTTTTTCATAATCGGTCATGGTAGCATTTGTATGTCTGAAAGCTTGTGATTGCATCATGGGATGTTATGAACAAACCAAGCAATAACTTATACCAAAAGCATATTCCTTCTGTTCTTTTGAACAGGTGCTCTGCATAGTTAAACAGCTGAAACACAGTTTAACAGTCACATTTTATCTAATTCTTATGTTTGAGACGGGCAGGGGATGCAAATTGTATGGCTGTGGATTGAATCACTTGGCAGCTAGCATTCTTTGTCAATGCCAAAATAGTTATTCTTGCATTGCAGATGTAAAATTTGATTCTCTGTTTTATTGAGAAGCAATGCTTCAAAGGGAGACAATATTCTGGGAGAAAAATAGAAGTTTTACAGGACATTTAAGACTGCCAAATTATTGACAACTCCTTTTATGCTACAGTATACTTTTTGGCAAAGAGTGGGTATTTTGCTGCATAGGTTACTATTAAGCGCATATATATATATACGAATATAGATTACTATAAGATAAAATCATATGCACTTAGTTTTACAGGTAAGCAAAATTATTTTTAGGGCAAGCTGGAGAACATTCTCTCTCTGTGATCTTAGGTGGTGGTTAATTTTGTTTTCTTGCCATGTATCCAAATGTATATACAGTCCCTGAAGTGTTTTCACTAGTTCAGAAAGGGCTGCTCCTGCACATTTTTGCAGACTGTATCAATCCTTTTGAGACCTGCATTGTTGTCTTGGTTTCAGCCGGGATAAAGTTAATTTTCTTCCTAGTAGCTGGTACAGAACTGTGGTTTGGATTCAGTAGGAGACTAATGTTAATAACATACATAAATAACATTAATTCTAGTTATTGCTAAGCAGTGCTTGCCTTAAGTCAAGGACTTTTCAGTTTCCCAGGCTCTGTCAGTGAGCAGGTACACAAGAAGTTGGGAGGGACCGATGGCCAGGACCACTGACCTGAATTGGCCAAAAGGATATTCCATACCGCAGGGTGTCATGCCCAGTATATAAACTGGGGACCGCTGGCCAGGAGAGACTGATTCAGCTCTGTGGGTCCTTCTGGAAGCAGTGGAGAAGCACAATGTGCTGTGAATGGGGCACCCTTCAGCAGACCTAGCCTTGAATGACATGCAGTAAATTAGTGGCTTATCTAGTCTCAGTGGATTGAATTAATTTTCACCACTTGCAGCCTTGCAGAGACATATAATGTTGGGTTTGAGGTTTTCTTCTTCTCATATTTCCTCTGAAAGTCCCCATGAAGCTCAAACAACTGAATATAACTCCTTTAAAAACAGTATGTTTTAATCTTTAGTATTATACTTGAAAGTAAGAACCGGTGAATGTGCCTTATGCAGGAATTATTCTATTAGACAAAGTTGTGTGCCTTTTTACTGTGGGGGTGGTGGAACAGTGAGAGAGGTTGCTCAGAGAGTTAGTGAAGTCCCATCTTCAGAGGTATTCAAACCCTGCTCAGCACAGATATAAGAAGCCTGAGGAACAGGAGGCAGGACCAGACTATGCAGAAGCCCCTTCCAATCTCAACTATTCTCTGAAACAAAGAGCTCTTCAAAGAGTCTTTCTTTTTTAACTGTTCTGTAATTATATGTCATTT
Source organism: Grallaria varia (assembly GCA_013396735.1). Classification (NCBI taxonomy): domain Eukaryota; kingdom Metazoa; phylum Chordata; class Aves; order Passeriformes; family Formicariidae; genus Grallaria; species Grallaria varia. The sequence goes on from VWZG01007615.1 coordinate 82,546, forward strand.
TTAATTCATAATCTTTTTTTTTTTTTTTTGCATCCAGAAACACTGTTCAGAGAATAGCTGGCTATATTGCTCAGTGTTGTCTATGAACCAATAATAGCATGTAGACAGCGTTCAGAGGGCATTCCTTTGTAAAAGTTGTCAAAATAATAATGTACTACACATTAATGGGTGGATTACTTGCTTATTAATGGTGTGCACATTTTCTAGTCCCCAGAGATAATTTGTACTAATTTGCAATCGTGTTTTTCCAATTTAAGGATTTACATATTTTACTACTGAAATAGTGCTAAAACTTCCTTTTCAGGTACGCACCTTTGAAACGAGACAAAAAACAGATTTCTGGACTAATTAGGATATTCCTGTCAGAAATAATTTAATGAATATGAAAACCAAAAGGCAAACTGTTTCTACAGTAGTTTCACAAAACAATCCTAGACTGAGCTGAATTACAGAGATTGTTTTTGATAATATACAATGACCTTCTTTAAGTGGAACAAAATGTCATGCTGATTAATAAATAACCTACTCAGCCTCAATCTAAATCAACTCATTTGAGTTGATATGGGTAACTTCAGATTTACAAATATATTAATTTAGGATATCCTTTCAGCATCAAGAATTAACAATTTAGATAAAGGACACTGGGGAAAAGCAACAGTTCTCTGTAAGACCATGGACACTTTCTTAAAAAGGCATCTAGTTCAGGTGTCTGGGAATCAGAAGGATTTTATCTTTGCTCCATGATATGTCTCTCACACCCAGACTGATAAAAATAAATGATTTCCAGTAAAATACAGCATTAAAATTACTTACCTTTCTGCATCACTGGCCCAGCATAATACAGTTGGTGTTGCTCTGACTTACAATTTTGCCTAGATGCCATGATATGTTAGAGATCACCTGAGCAGAGTTCCCATTACACTCTGCTTTATTTCCAGTGCACCTGTCTAATTGAACAAGGAATTGGGGTATGGGGTTTTTCAGCTCATATTTCTCGGGGATTTCTGGGTGCCAGTGGAATTCTAAAGTACCAAGATAAGCTGCAGGTACAGTCAGTCTGCTCTAATTAGCAAATCCTTCAAGTGCCCTGAAGAATGATGTGGGGTGCAGTATCATGGTAATCAAAGGGCTAGAACAGCTCTCCTATAAACACAGGCTAAGAGAATTGGACTTATTCTGCCTGGACAAGAGAAGGCTCCAGGGAGACCTTAGTGCAGACTTCCAGTACCTAAAAGGAGCCTACAAGAAAGCTGGAGAGGGACTTTTTATAGGGGCTTGTAATGACAGGACAAGGGGAAATGGCCTTAAACTGAAAGATGTTAGGTTTAGATAAGATATGAAGAAGAAATTCTTTACTGTGAGGGTGGTGAGGCACTGGAACAAGCTGCCCAGAGAAGCTGTGGATGCTCCATCTCTGGAAGTGCTCAAGGCCAGGCTGGATAGAGCTCTGAGCAACCTGATCTGGTGAAGGTGTCCCTGCCCGTGGTAGATGGGTTGGAAGTAGATGATCTTTAAGGTCCCTTCAAACCCAAGCAGTTTTATGAATGAAGATTATCAAAGACAGTTCTGAGTGGGAGTTTGAATGTGTCATCTGACCTTCGCTGCTAGGATCAACCCCAATATCCCTGCCTGCTGTTTAAATTCATCACTCCTTGCTGTGTATGTAGTGAGCCCATTTGTATACACTGCATGCTATTTGTTATGGGTTTCCCATGAGTGGTGCAAAGACACAAAAATGCTTTTTCACAGTAATTTCTTTCCACAAAAACTTGGAAGACTCTAAGGGAAAATAAGTGTTTCTTTCAAGCCCTTTAATGCTTACTCAGTCCTACATTTTGATAGACCTTTCTGTGCAATAACAGGACAGTATTTTACTCTCATTTATTTGCATCTTTTTATGAATCAGCTTCATCCAGTCAAAAGAAAGGTGCCAAAAGAGATCAGAATATCCTATCACAAATATCTTAATTTCAAAATCCAGCTCCATGTTGCCAGGTGACAGCTAGGTGCATCCTTGTGAGAGCAGGTCAAAGCCAAAGCCCTGCCAAGCCAGGAATTGCAAGGGAGAGACCACCATGGCCCAGAGGCCACAGGGGGAATTGTTGGTGTACAATATAAGTAACTGTATGTGTCTTCACAAGCATTAAAATTTAAAACTGAGGCAGGCAGAATGTTATTTTTCCATCAGCCATATCCAAAAGGCGGGCTGAAGGGTAGCACTTGGGAAATGGCTCTTCTGGATGTCTGAGAAGGCTTGGTCTTTCCCACAACCCCTCCCAGTTCTAAAGCTAATTCCAATGAAACTTTCAGGAAATTAGATGTTGAGATCTTTAACTTAACAGATCTTCATTCTACCACCAGATGTAGTTGAAAAGAACTCAGGGAGTTAATTGCCCTCAATATTATAGTGCCACTCTCCAAATAAAGTCCATCTAAAATACCATACGAACTGTTAAAGATAAGAACAGGCTGCAATAAATCAGGAGCTGCCCAGTGGTGTCTGCCAAGCAGCAGCTGATTGTCTTACAAAATGCCACATCATTTTTCCCAGTTCACTGTTGCAAGCACTTAATTACTCTCTCATGAAGGATGAAAATTATTTTCAGGAGCCTAGAGATGTCAGTTCTATGCTGAGGAATTCATACAGAAAAAGGGTAAAGGCTTGACTTTTTTTCGTTATACATCCAGTTCCAGTTGTGAACACAGCTTGATTTCAGGAAGTAGGTGTGATTTTTGTCTGTGACATCTTGTATGATTTACTTTAGGACTAAATGAAGAAGAAAACAGTTCTGTTCTGTCAACTTCACTGTTTCCTATGAGGGTAATCAAGTTATGAGCAAAAACAGTGGGTCAAATTTAGACCAAAATAGGAGAAATTATTTGTTCTTAAACTGTATAACAATTGTCATTTATTATGAGACTTAGTCAGATTATAATATTTTTAAGTAGTCATTTTCATGTATTGCAATGCTTGATTCTGTAAAATCCGTGCTCTTCTATTTTTATTACCAAACTAATTTAAATGCAAGGATTCTTCTAAGGCAGATGTTTTCAGGGAAGAGAATCTCCTTTTAGGGATTTCTTGCCCATAATGGAGTTCAGTATCCCAAATAAGCTTTGGCACTCACACCCTTTGTGCCTTTTTGTGCTTGGAACTTGTGCACAGATTTGCACAGGTGCGCTGGAGATGCCGCTGGGTTGCTTCTCTCTGACCCTTTGTCCTGTTTATTCATTTGCAAATTCTTGCTCCATTTACTGATTCACATTACTCCTAATGCTGCATGTCAGTAACATTTATATTGAATATGGGCTTTAAATAAGAGTGTTAAAGGGTGGTTTTCAGTTTATATCCAGATCTTCTGGATGATTTGGCATGGAATAATTCTACAGTCAGAAGTCTGACAAAGTGAGTCACAGCCCTTAAATGCCAAGGACATTTCTGCAAACTGGTTTTCTTAATGTTTACTGAAATGTTTGATTCTGAAAGACGGTTGCTATTTTTATAACAGACTAGTCTTCCTCGCTGCACTGCACTTATTTTGTTCATATGGACCCTGTGCAGATAAATGTGTGCACTTCATTTCAGTAAAAGAAGAGCATTTTCTTGAATGATATACCTGGACAACAATGGCATGCACAGACTATAAAATTGTTTCATACTCACAAAAAGCTGTGATTTTTCAAGTATCATACTGGTTTCTGAGCAGGCACATTTAAAACAGAATGAAAAGTCAAACTCTACTGGATTCTTACCAGCCTTTCCAAATAATCAGAAGAAATAAGTCAGAGGTGTTACAGATCAGAGAAAAAGGTATAGGCTGTTGCAAACAGGAGACTCTAAGTCTTTTCTGTGTTTGATGAAAGGGTGTGTTTGCAATGAACTGCAGAAAGGAAGTTGGAAGGGCTCTTTTGTCCATCTAGGAGGAGGACATGATTTTTCAAAACAGTAATGTAATGGAGGGAAACTACCACAAGTGTGGCCTGTCAGTGAGTTGTTTTGAACAGCAATGCATAAACATGGGATTTAAAAATAGGTATGTCCAAAACTCTATGCATCTGAAGTGCTGTTCTCCCTTTCTCAGGACAGTTCTAGGATCTGCAGCAGAATGCAGTGCAGGGAAACATGATAGACAGCCTGGAGTGACCAGAGGAAAAGCCCAGAGGTGTCAGTCTTGGTTTCACAGGAATATCTCAAGTGCCTTCCCTAAAAACTCAGTAAGTCTGGGTCTTCAAGTCTGAGCCTTCCTTTTTTTTTGGTCTGCCTTTCATACTCTCTGTCTTTAACTGGCAACTGAGTATTAGTGGTGTTGAGGGAGACTTGGGAACTGATACTATTTGTAAATCTACTTCTAAGCCTAAAGCAAACATGACATTCAGCCAGTAATTTGTGCTGTCTGCAATCACAGTCTCTCTAATCCAGATGGGTACTCCTACATGGACAAGATCACATAAGGCATCTCTGAAAAAAATATTACTAAGAGATTCTGCAAGGAGGCCTCAGGCCTTTCCGTTCACTTCCACAGGGATATCTACATACAGGCATTACCTGACCTCTCTCCGTTCGCTGCCTACCACTGATAAGTCAGTACCTGGAATAGATATCACCTGAAGTTTTCCCATTTCCAAAGTATATTCACACATTCTCCTCACTGTCAGCCTTGTCAAATCAGCTCCTTTTCTCTTCATCATCATTCATATATATCTTTTTAAGATGCTGGATAAATCTTCTGTTCAACACCTCAACATAGTCTGCAAGTACAGTGAGACAAATACAGAGTTTGCTCTTCCTGGCAGCGTCTATCAGTGTACAACATCCTCGTTTCTGATACTGCCTTTTAACCTCATACTCTTTAGCAGTTTCTCATTGCCTGTTCTTTATTCTTTTGTTCTTCTTTTTTCAAAGGAGCTGTAATGCATTTCTCTTTTCATGTTTTCCGCCACATCCTAAAAGCGAGTTATATTTTCTCCCATCAGGCTTTTAACATGGCTGAATAATTTTCCAAATTCATCCATATTTTATAAGGTCCAAAACTTGATGAAAATTAATGGCAGAAATCATGGTGTCTCCCTCATGAATCTTGTCAAGCTGGAATATTACTGTGCAACGAGACTTTCAGGCTCACTTTGAACTACTCGGCTGCTCTGAAACCTAGATATGTTCAGGAACATTGGTTCCAAATTGCCCCATTAATCTTTTTTGAATCAGCTCTGGAATGTAACTACAAACTGCTTTATAAACCTAAAAATTGCAGTCATGTCAGTTCTGATTTCTTCTTTTACTGTGTTTATTACTTACCAAACACATGTGTGTTAAGGATCCTGATAATAATTAGGTTATGTCTGACCCAGACTATCAAGAATATTTCTGTAGATCATGCTTGGATAGATACTCTTAAGTGACAGTGGTACCACGAGGATATTTTTTTTCTTCTAACCATGAAAAAAGAAAAATATTTTCCTCCATTGTTTATTTAATTTCCATTATGGACAGAGAAGAGGAGCCCTAATAGCACAGGGAGGAATAGTGCTTCGGCACTAATCCTTAAATGTTGAGGTTCCCCATTCAAATTGTAGGTGCACAGTGACACCTTCTGGAAGCTTGTAATGAGCATTATTGAGCAGCTTCCTCCGTTGGCTGGAAACTCACAATTCTTGTAGGTAGAGGCTAAACTTTTCCCGGTCAACATTTTGCCCAGATATTTGCTACATGTCATGTCGTTGGAACATACAGTAATGGAAAGTTGCCATCATGGAAGATATATTTCTTCTTAAATCAAGCCTAACCTGTAAGGATTTTTAATGATTCCAAATAATTTGAAGGGGTTTTTTTTGGGGGGGGTGGGGAGGGGGCAGGAGGGAATAAAAAAAGTAGAATTAGAGATGTATGTTAACCCCATGATTTTAAAAAAATGTAGTTGGCATTGCATTTTTAATTACTTATTTTCACACATGAAGTGAGAGGGTCAGACAGAATACAGTGATGCTTCAATTTGCCAAACATGACAAATGAAATGAAAAACAGGGTTTCTTAATGCAGTCACACTTCAGCAAATATTTCATTTTCTGTATGTGTCATATTGCAATTTCTAATTAGACCTTTTTTGCCCAAGCCACCAGCTTCCTGGGTAGTCTGTCAGTCTGCCAGAAACTCTGAGTCACCAAGGATTTTAAGCACACGAGTTGGGCCACAGAGCTCCATCCACAGGCTCACAGACCCCATGGAATCTGCACCCATCAGCTGGACTGGAGCCAGAATAGGAAGCAGAACTATCGCTGAGCCGAGTCTGATGCTCTGAAACCCAGCATTCTGTCCTACTACTAGAAAACATACCCTTATTTATAATATTTAATTCCATCTCAAATGTTATTTCTAAGTTCCCTCCGCCATAAAAGTAACAAAGGTGTGGTATGTAGGAGTGGAGCAGAAACAGAATTGTGAGTGGAGACAGCGGAGGCTAATTCCCAGACTTCCCATGGCTTCGGAGCAGAGACTGACTGATATAAATACTGAAGCTAAGAGTTTTGGTAGAACATACATATGGGACTGGACAACCCTGAGAAAATCCATCGCCCTAGAAAATAACCTCATGGTGCTGAAATAAGTATCAAAACACTAAGCAGAGCCACCAATTGCAAAAAATTCTGCCTGAACTGAGATGTAAAATAAGTCTAACCATTATGACTTCCTAAGTGTTAGTCCTGATGCAATCACAGGTTTTAGCAATAGGTCTTGGGGAAACTTAATCCTCCAGCAAAAGGCTAAGACACACACTGTGACATTATGAATGATATGGCATTGGGAGGAACTTCTCAGTGGGACTTCCACACTTGGGCTTACACAAAATAAATTCCATTGTTGAATTAGCACATCGCTATTAAAGTTGATGAAAAATTAAGTACTAACAGGCATTCCTGCATGTAGGAGAAATTAATTAATGCTCTGTGGAACCATGCTACTCTATAGTTGGTCTTAAATGTTTGAAGACTTCGGTTTATTCTGCCTTCCATCAACACTGAACACACATCCTCTCTTTGAAAGCATTTACTAATAGAACCACAAAGAAAAGTTATTTATACCCATAAGAAACCAGTGTTGAAAAAAAAATAGTGATATTTAAAAGCTCGACAAAGCTGATTCCCATAATATCACTGGTATTATGTTCACTTCAAAATATGGTTATTTAAATGCATCTTTTATGTACTTTTCTTTTTTACATTTTAAGTTTTTATTAAGGGATAAAAGAAAGCAAATACTAGAATACTGCTGATATATAAGGAAAATTGAAGTTCAGCTAAAGTCCCTGGAAACTCATTCTCCTTCTGAAAATATCTCCTCTCCCAGAAAAGCCTATCAGTCTTCAAAATGATTTGTAACAAGTACACTTTCATGTCAATGAAAAAAGTAAAAAATGGCTTCTTACTCTGAATTGCTCTGTAATTCACTATGAATCAGCTCCATTCAACAGTCTAGAAACTCTCTATTTAACAATTTAAGTGAGCGGGAAACACTGAATTAGACTAGTACGCATAAGCCACCATACAAATGTGTATGACCTCTCCTTGGGCAAGGACCTTGCTCAGGTATGAGGGCCAGCTCTCTGCCCTAACATCTTAAAGCCAAACAAGCCCCAGAAGAGCTAGAATGTGCATTATGTCACCCACTGAAGTGTGACTGTAAGAATATTGGAATACAATGTTGTTAAAATGCAGATACATACTAACTTTATTGTAACATGAGTACAAATTAGGGGGAAAAAAGGTAACATAAAAGTTTTCAATGAAAAATAAATGTAAACAATAACATGTTTCTTCATTTCCACAAAGGCAAAATTAGGAAAATATATTAACAGGACAAGTTTGCAGAAAGAGGGAAGGTGAAGTCTAAGAAACATACAAAGAGACAATATTAAATAGCAAGGACACCCTCAGATAAAAACATGCCTTTCTGATACAGAATAAAATAAAATTACTGGTTGCTGGATAGACTTGCCTCCTAAAAGTTTGTCAATAGCTTATGTAGACTAAAGTGAAATGTTCAAGAAAGTCAAGTAAATGATGGAGGTGGGTTTTCTGATGCCTCATATAGCAGTAGATAATATCAATGTTGAAATTGAGTCCTAATGTATTACTTACTTTGTATAGTACAAAGGTGACACTATGTGGGATAATTTTATTAAATACACAGTTCACATGTAGACTCTCAATTTTCCATGATATGTTGTTTGGAACAGAAGAAAGAGCCAGGTCAAATACTCCCATGCCTAGCTAGATTGTCGAGATGCTTACATTTTGCTTTCTCTCCATCCTAGTGAAGTTGAAATAACCTGACCAAAGTAGAGCAGTAGTGGGGACCAAGAGTAAGGTCACAGACTCTGCACATGCAGAGCAAACTACTCTGATGACTGAGGGAATTTTCTTTTGTACATGAGAAATGCATGGCCACATTCCTTTTAGAGAAAGGATTTCAATCTGTGTCTCTCAGCTTCCTGAAATTTAAATCCCATTTCATCAAAGTCCAAGCACTTGTTTATGCAGTTCTGTCTTACGCAGCTGGACATCAGCCTGCATCTCTTATTCAGGGAGAAAAGAGAAGATGACTATGTTACCAATTTTATAAGGATATTAGGCCTCCACACCACTCAGCTGTTTCAGGATTTAGGTGGTTGTGTACACATGCAGAGATGCAGAGGTAAGTGCCTACAGAGCCAGACAGATTTGCCCACAAACGCCAATCACTGGAAGACAATTAGCTTAGGTGGCTTTGTTTATGAAACACCATTTATGCTAGGGAGCATGAGTGCCATATTTTTATATGACACTGTGCAGCATCACCATGCATCATTAATTTTGAATAAAAGTAACCTTCTTTAATAAGGTTTAGTTAGAACCATAGAATGATTGGGTTGGAAGGGGCCTTATAGATCATCTTGCTCCAAACCCCCAGTCATAGGCAGGTACAACAGAACATGAGACAAATGCAAAGGATGATGGTGCAAGAACACACCTTCCAAAGAGGTTACACTATGGCAGCATTTTAAATCTGAACTTGTTCAAGCATTCCTGCTTAGATTTAGAAAGGCATCTAGGACAGTAGTCCTAGAGAGGTCTTAGAGGAGTCACATTTACTCACCAGGACGAATGAAATGACTGCCCTTCCTGGTAGAGTGTCTACGAGCTGATTTCAAAGGCCAGTGGTGTTAACAGGTGTTTTGAACTTGGTTTTAGGTCACATGAACAACCACCTTGGTACACTTACTGAGACTCTCTTTCCTTTTCTCTGCCAAGGAGTGAGGCAGTATCATTTAATCCTAATTATCAAGCCTGTAATACCCTGTAGCCTGTAGTTCATCACAGAAGTCTATCTAACATCCCAGTTGTGTGCTTTCTGCCATAAGGGCTCCTTACTACCAGGATGGAGAAATACTGCAGTTATGGTGTGGGAATAAATCTTTCTAATTTTTCCATTCTCCTGGGAACATTGTCCAATTTCTCCCCTAGTTCACCTCTTCAAACAGACCTAGGGGAACTTTCTGCTGCTAAGCAACAGAAAACTCTGCTTCTGTGCTGGAATGGTAGCTTTTCCTGCTAGTCTCAGCATTAACAAGCACCTTCCCCTGGCATCAATGGCACCACATCTGTGTTATCCCACTGCAGTAGCAGTGCCTTTGGCCTTCAAGGGCAGCGCCATCACAGTGAGAAGGACTTTCTTCACACGGTGCAGACTTCAGTTCCTCCCTGTCTCTTTGATGCCAGAAGTAAGCACGATGTTTTGGGAAGGACTGGACCACGACTGAAAAAATGAAGCCCTGAACAGGAACAGGTAGAAATCATTGATAGAAAAGTAGAGAGGCAGAGCCCACATGGCCGTTGTTTCTGTCCGTTTCTACTCGGGGCTCATGCTCCAGCAAGGCGGCTCCCACTCTGCAGGACAGTGGCACTCAGCAAGAAGGACAAGGTTACGCCGCCCTGACGCCCGCAGACCGGCCGGGCTCGCGGCGGGGCAGGGTCAGGACCCTGGACAGGGCCAGGCAGGGGCTCTGCTCCGTTCGCTGCCCGCCGCTTCGCCCGCCTGCCGCTACCGCAACTCCGTCCGTGGGCTGCGGTTGGCTCTTTGGGAAAGGATTTTTTGGGGGGGTGCTCTTTTCGTGTAAGCAGTAAGCGGCCAACATCTTCCTCCTCCTCCTCTGACACTCTGGCCAGCCCCGCACCCCAAGGGGCACTGTCTGGGTACGAGAGGTCTCCTCCAGCCCCCACCTAAAAGGGTCGGCTTAGAAAAGTTAAAAAGAGCGGAGGGTGCGGGGTAGGCGGTGGGGGCTCAAGGCTGCGAGCCCTCCAGCCCTCGGATTAGCAC